>CAMZMU010000059.1:16302269-16397269 GCA_947311845.1 Poa pratensis | reverse complement strand
GTCGTGGGAGCACTTGCCGGCCGAGCAGTCCACGACGACGCACGCGTCGGTGCGGTTGGCGCACTCGGCGAGGATGGAGCCCCGGATGTTGGGCCTGGACGGGCGCGAGACGCCGCCGGCGTAGAGCATAAGCGTGGGGCGGCGGGAGCGCCGGGCCCGCGCGAGCCAGGCCTCCAGCCGCGGGAGCGAGGCCGGGTGGAAGGACGTCGGGTGCGGGATCGCGTGCTCCTGCCACGGCCACGCGCGCGACTCGAGGGCCAGGAACGTGAAGTTCTCGAACTCCGGCAGCCGGACCAGCGACGTGGTGCCCCATAGCCGGGGCTCCGAGTGCGGCGGCTGCGAGTGGTCCCACGCGGACCCGGCGAGCACCATGAAATGGTCGTGCCCATGCCGGCGCGACAGGATCTGGGGCCGGTCGCGCGCCAGGAACTGGGCGAGGGACGCGCCGTGGAGCGCGGAGGAGTTGAGGAGGGAGGGGTCGAGGACGTAGGGGAGGGAGTCGAGCGCCGCGTAGTACGGGACGAAGACGGCGTCCGCGGCTGCGGGGTCGGCGACGAGGCAGCCGCGCTCGAGGACGCGGCGGTGGAAGAAGGGCTCGAGGAGGCGCGCGTCGGTCCGGTACCAGGAGTGGCTGCGGCGGTGGGTGCGCGGGCCGAGGCCGTGGTTGGCGAGCGACTCGCAGGACGGGGCGGAGGTGGCCGCCGCGGACGGGTCGGTGAGCGGGAAGGCGGCGTCGCAGTGCCGGAGGAGGTGCGTGTTGAAGCGCGGGGGCAGGGTACGGATGTGGATCCGGCGTCCAGCGCATGGGTCCGACACGTCTCCGGCGGCGTCACCGGAGACGCCGGCAACGGCGCGGAGGAGGAGGAGGAGGAGCAGGAGGGAATTGGGCATCTTGGGGGAGTGGGCGAGTCAGTGTGAGTGGGGTCGCCGTGTAACTGTCAGGACGTTGCCAGATGAGCTACACATGTAATAAGGCCGTAACTGTCAAGGGTAGAAGGCCTCAAAGACTTTCATACCAAAGAGGACAGTATTAGGCTGTTGGCCCATTTCGATTCGGCCCACGGAAGCAACTCGTTCTCCTAGATGTAGGGGTGGGCATAAAAACCGAACACCGAAAACCGAAACCGAAAAGACCGAGACCGAAACCGAAATGACCGAGACCGAAAAAATCGTTAAAAGTTTGGGTAGAAAATTAGAAAAGACCGAAATTTGATCAGAAATTCGGTCATCACTTATAAATAACCCGAATAGACCGAAAGACCGATTTTATTTTATTTTGAGTGAATTACGTACGGAAGCGGCCGGATTTGTGTGCCAGCCCAACTTATGTGTACATCTAGTCTATAGGCCAACTACTAAACCAAGTATACCATCTAGTCTCTAGGCTCAACAACTGAGTATCCCAGCCCATCGTACTGCAATTCTCCCGTGCGCGAGAGACTAGTCAATCGCTTCTCACTTTCCCAGTCCCGGGCGCTGATTCCACTTCTTGCGCCCTATATTTTGGTCTATTTGGTCATGACCGAAGACCGGACCGAATAGACCGAAGACCGAAGAACAGAAAACCGAAAAGACCGACTTTATTACGGGTATCATTTCTGGATGACCGAAATTGTTAAAGACCAGAAAGACCGAACCGAACTAACCGAAAAGACCGAACGCCCACCCCTACCTAGATGATTCATACCAATCATTAGGCAAATGTACTAGTTCGGAAGACCTAGGAAACTAGGGTTTTGGCGACTTCGGCGGCGATCTCACCGGCGAAGGCTCTGTTTTCCGATCGATCCGTACTCCGATCGCTTCCCCACTCGGGCTGATCAAGGGGCTGTCTTGCACAACTACCCGACCTTGTAGGGGATCGTTGGGGTGAAGATCTGATTGGATTAGGAGGACGCAAACCATGGCGGCACAATCGTCGAAACCAGCTAGGGTTTTTGAGGTGGACGAGCTGCTCAAGAACCTGAAGTTGAGCGAGAAGGAGAAGGAAGGAGTGTTTCTGACGAAGGTGGATAGGGTGAATCTGCCGGAGGTGAAGTGGATGGCCGTGGCTAAACTGCTGACGGTGCGTGGTTTCAGCGAGCAATCGCTGGAGAAGACGATGCGTGCGGCATGGAACGCAGCTCGTGAGGTGGTGTTCAGGAAGGTTGAATCGAATCTGTTTACGGTACAGGTTTTCTGCTTGGGAGATTGGAACAGGATCATGGAGGATGGGCCATGGCTATTCAGGGAGTGTGCCTTGATGCTGGAGAAGTACGACGGGGCTACGCCGGTCCCGTCGGTGATACCTAACAGAGTGCTGGCTTGGGTGCAGATACACAGCATCCCCCCCTTGTTCAGGACGGAGGCGATCCTGAAGCAGTTGGCTTCGAGAGTTGGGGATGTGGAGCGTGTTGAGCTAAAGGCTGCTCTGGGTGGTAGTGGCGAGTTCCACAGGGTACGTGTTAAGCTATGTGCTGACAACCCTTTACCTCGGGTGGTGACCTTCTCGCCAGAGGGCAGTGAGAGCATGATGCTCTTGGTGACATATGAGAAGATGCCAAAGTTCTGTTTCTATTGTGGCAAGATGGGGCACGAATACACTGAGTGTGGAACCGGAGAATATGCAGAAGAAGATTTGCACTATGGGAGCTGGATGTTGGCTCCAGAGTTCACCTGGCACCCGGCAACACCAAGGGTTCGTCGGGGTTTTACCCAATATGGGGAAGGTTCCCGTGAGGGACGTGGTCCGATGGGTGAGCGGGGTGGCCGCACAGCTGGCCGCTTTGGAGGTCGCTCGGCTAGGAGTGGAGCTCGGGGGGGGGGGGGGGGGTGGTAGAAGAGGGGTCTGGAAAGCGAAGAACCAGACCATGGCTATCACGGCTCCCCGAAAACGGTCCTCGGGGGATGCTGGACTGGAGGATGCAAATGATGATGGACTGAAGGATACTGCAACTAGCCCTCTCAAGCCAGTAGTGGAGGGATCGGAGCAGACATGGGATAAACCTGCAGCACAAAAGCACCTAGACATGGGATCGGCGTTGGCTTTGGTGCCACCGCCACCGCCGGCATATATTCCACCAAAGGACAAGAAGAGGCAGAAGATGGCACCTGTGATGCAAGGGAAGGACAAGACCACAACTGAGGCGTGCTCCAGTGTGGAGCGCCGCCAGCAGCAATGAGTGCCTCCACGTGGAACTGTTGCGGACTTGGCAATGCCGCAACGGTGAAAGAACTTCGTGACTTCGCGAAGACGTTTGCCCCCTCGGTTTTGTGTGTCTTAGAAACTCAAGTGCATAAAACCAGGGTCGAAGGGCTTAAGAATACGCTTGGGTATGATCAGGCGTTTGCTATTAGTAGCTCGGGCCGCAAGGGCGGAATTGGTATGTTTTGGAACAATGAAATAAAAGTGGAACTTTTACCGTACTCGCAGTATCACATTGATTCGATAATTACTGAGGCCAATGGGTCGAAGTGGCGATTTACCTGCGTGTATGGGGAGGCTTAGACCAGGGAAAGATTTAAAACCTAGGATGTGCTGAAATTTATTAAAGCTTCAACGGATCTCCCGTGGGTTTGCATGGGAGATTTTAACGAAGTTCTACATCCCTCGGAACATGTTAGTGTGCAACGAAGGAGCAATGCTCAAATGACGGGGTTCCGAGAGATGGCGGATGTCTGTGGCTTCAATGACTTAGGTTATGAGGGGCGCAGTTGGATTTTTGAGAAGAAAGTCTCTGGAGGTACGTATTGCCGGGTGCGTCTTGATCGCGCGTTTGCAACGCCGGATTGGAGTGCACGCTATCCACTCGTGACAGTGCGGAATATGACGGCGGCTGCTTCAGACCATGGTCCTATTCTTCTTAAGTGGAGACACGATGTGTGGGCGCCAGGCGAAGAAGGGCTAGGGGCCGGTTTAAGTATGAGCTTATGTGGGAGGATCATGGAGAGTTCACTCCTATGGTTTCTAAAGCATGGCAGGAGAAAGGAGTGGCACAAAATTTGCCGGAGCTGCAAGCTAAATTGGCATCCTTCGCTGATCATCTTCAAGGATGGGGTAAAATGACTTTTAGCCACGTTAGACTTGAGCTAAAAAATCTGAAGGAAAAGCTCGAGGAACTACAAGCTGACCCGCACAGGTTGGGGCCCTCGCATGCAGAAATCAAGATCACTGATCGAGTGGTGGAACTCAACCATAGGGAGGAAATAATGTGGAAGCAAAGATCACGCATTCAGTTGCTTGTTGCTGGCGACAAGAACACAAGGTTTTTCATATGCGAGCAAGTCAGAGTAAGAAGAAAAATAAAATTACTCAACTGAGGAAAATGTGTGGCCAAGTGACGACGGATGAACATGAGATGATGGATATGACCGCTGCATTCTATAAGCAGCTGTACCAATCAGAGGGGACGGACAATATGGAGGCTGTGCTTGAGACTGTTCCCCGCAAAGTGACATCCGATATGAACGACATGTTACTCGCCTCTTTTAAAGAAAGCGAGGTAAAGGAAGCGCTGTTCCAGATGTTTCCGACAAAGGCGCCGGGCCCGGATGGTTTTCCCGCTCACTTTTTTCAAAGATATTGGGAACTATGTGCAGCCGAAGTGACCGCAGTGGTTCTGCGTGTTTTGAAGGGGGAAGATGACCCTGCCGTGATAAACAATACGTTTGTAGTTCTCATTCCAAAAGTGGCAACACCGGAGGAGTTGGGACAGTTTAGACCAATTAGCCTATGCAATGTTATCTATAAAATTGCATCGAAGGTGGCGGCAAACAGGTTAAAGAAGGTACTTCCGGAGATAATATCAGAGGAGTAATCAGCTTTTGTACCGGGGAGGTTAATTACGGACAACATCATCACCGCCTATGAGTGTCTACATTTCATGAAGCGTAAGAAGGCCATGGATTTGCGGTGTTGTGCTCTGAAGTTGGATATGAAGAAAGCATATGATCGTGTGGAATGGAGCTACTTGCGAGCAATTATGTTGAGGTTGGGTTTCCACCGCCTTTGGGTGGAGATGATCATGCGCTTGGTGACGACTGTCTCATTCTCTGTCCTTTTTAATGGGGAGTGTACAGAGAGTTTTCATCCCTCGAGAGGGATTCGCCAGGGAGATCCTATCTCCCCCTATCTTTCCTTTTGGCAGCAGAGGGCCTTTCGTGCCTTCTAAAATCAAGAAGTGAGTCATCGAACTTAAGTGGAATTAAAGTGGCAACATCGGCTCCGACGGTTAGCCATTTACTCTTCGCTGATGACAGCCTGCTGTTCTTTAGGGCAAATAGAGGGAGTGCGGAGGAGATCAAGGAAGTCTTGAATATTTATTGTCAAGCTTCGGGTCAAAGAATTAACACTGATAAATCGTCTATACACTTTGCTAAAGGGTGTAGTCAAATTCTCAGACAGGAGATAAAGGACATATTGGAAGTGCAAAATGAAGCCTTGAGTGAGAAATATTTAGGTATGCCTTCCGATGTGGGAAATTCTACTAATGGTGCTTTTAAGTACCTTAGTGATAGAGTTTGGAAACAAGTACAAGGCTGGATGGAGCTGTTGCTTTCGGCAGGGGAAAAGAGATACTAATAAAATCTGTAGCACAAGCTGTCCCCATCTTCTCAATGTCGTGTTTTAAGTTGCCGAAAGGACTTTGCGAGCACATCAACAAGTTACTCCGCAGCTTCTGGTGGGGAAGCAAGGAGGGCAAGAGGAAGACATGCTGGGTTGCATGGGAGGAGATGACAAAGCCAAAGTCTCTAGGAGGGCTAGGGTTCCGAGATATCGAGGTTTTCAATCTCTCCCTTTTAGCCAGGCAATCCTGGCGAGTGGTTCAGGAGCCGAACACGTTGAGTGCTTGAATTCTGAAGTCGGTTTATTACCCAACGGGTGACTTCCTGGAGGCGCAGGTCGGTGCTGCACCGCCAAGGGTGTGGCGTGCTCTTATGGAGGGGAAGGATGTACTCAAACAGGGGCTCATACGAAGAATCGGTACAGGAGAGGAGACACACATCTGGAATATGAATTGGCCTCCTAGAGATGGGCTTCTTCGGCCAGTTTGCTGCACTCACGACGATCCACCTGAACGTGTGTGTGAGCTGATCGACTCTCATACCAGGACCTGGAACTTAACAAAGGTAAGTATGTACTTGGCTCCGATGGATGCAGAGATAATTCAGAATATTCCGCTGCCGTCAAGACAGCTAGCGGATTGCTGGGCGTGGCACTATGATAAGCGAGGGATCTTCACAGTACGCTCAGCGTATAATATGTTAGTGTGCACGCGGGAGCGTCGGACCGCATGGCTGGAACAGATAGCGGGCAGATCGGATACAAAGGGAGAGGAGAAGGATTGGACTGCATTATGGCAGGTTAAAGTACCATCGAAACTGAAGATTTTCCTGTGGCAGCTGGCAAAGCAGATGCTACCGTCAGCTGACCTATTGCATCATCGACACATGGCACCTCAAAGCACGTGTAGATTGTGTGGGATGCAAGATTCGTGGAGACATGCACTGTTGGAGTGCAATATGGCTCGGAGTGTCTGGGCTCTTATGCCGAAGGAGCTAGTCGATGTGATAATCAACATCCAGGAGCCAGATGCGAGGGGGTGGTTAGCGGCAATAACCAGCTCATTACCGCATGCGGAGCTAACCCAAACAGTCGTCACTTTATGGGCTGTTTGGTATGCCAGGAGGAAAGCTATATATGAGGAGGTGTTTCAGAGCCCTCCGTCCACCTTCAGTTTCATCAATCGCTTCATCGCCGATCTCTCGTTGGTGAAACCAGAAACACAGCAGCATAAAATGCCAGCTAGGGCAGTGCCGGGATGGATTCCACCCCCGGCAGGCATGGCAAAGATTAATGTCGACGCAGCACTCTCGAAATCTGGAGGGGTGGCTGCTGTGATAATCCGAATTTTTTCGGCTACTCATTTATTTCGGTTAAAATAAAATTTGGTTTCTAATTACTTTGTTTTACTAAGCTAGTATTAAAATCTTTACGCATGAAAAGAAATAGAGGGGTGTGGCGACTGACTTGCTGTGCATGACCAACGTTAGTACTAGTACTAGAAGGAGATGGCGCGCTTTGCTGCGCCCATTTTTCTGTTTGCATTAAACCAGTTTGTTCTTTGATTTCTTGCTGGGTTGGGCATGTTGTGAAGCCGACAGTCTAATGTTTGGTGAAAATGGAGCCGATCTTCAGCCACATAGCACTGAGGATCCTTTGCAAATTCGTCTGATGTGTGATGTAGATTATCTTCACGGCTCTGCACATTTGTAGCATCCTCGTCAGAAATTGCAGTGAGATGCTACTTTGTTTGTATCCGAACATGGGTCAAGTGTGAGTGAATGGTAGGCTGGGCGTGTGGTTCAGGAATCGCCTTAGTACTTGACGTAATAGGAAATTATTGATCTGCCTAATCACGTAAGCGGTCATATTCTATGCCTGCGGACTGCAGTAATCTTGAATGGAGACATGTGTATTCTAGTCGTTTGCTAGAGCCGATATGAACTTGGTCGTCGCATCAAATTGTATTTAGGCATATAAGATTGCTAAATCTATTTGGGTGTCAGACGTATCAAATTTATGGTGCGTTTGTTAAAGTTTCTGTGTGTGTATAGTTCCTATCAGTGCTGGCGGATAACATCCTAAATCTGCGTGTGATGGTGCTTTTAGTCGTCTAACCGGGGATCATTTTCTACTGTTGCACCTTTTTGTTCAGGCAAAAGTGAATACAGCTTTTTAGGTGATGTAGTTGGCCGGTTCCATCGTCTGGCTGCTGGACGCCCCATGATGACGGAGCGTGCACCGAGTCCGAGTGGCGAAAACCGAGCACGTCCTACAAAGAATAGGGATCAAACTAACCTTATGTGAGCAGGATTGCAGCTTCGAAAGCATACGCATGTGGAGCAGTTTCATTCAAAGGGAGGCTTCGTGACATGTTAAAATGCAAAAATGTTTAGAACATCAGGCTTACAGTTAATATTTTGCCTCAATAAGTGTCAATGGGAGAAGATGCGTAATAAAATAGCAAGATGTGCCCAGGGAGCTCTTTATGTAGCATGTTAAGAATGTCTACAAAGTTCATACATTGCAGGTTTTCATCCCTTCAGATGCAAATATTCGTCATATTTTTTTTATGTACTGCCCTCTAAAAAAAGCAGTTCAAAATTAAAAGTATGGCTGGGTGATATCTATGAATGCAGCATAGGAATATTAGATCCATAATTTTTTTAGAGCAAAAGGGCCTCGCGCCGGTTCCATTTAAGAAACCACATCAGAGTTGGGTCACAACTTGAGTCGTTTTACAGCACAGTTAGATCCATAATTCAGTTTTCTATGCATCCAAAACTGAAACTGAATGCATGCCTGCTTATACATGATCAGGAAAGGATGCAATATGCTTGCCAGGCTTGATTCATGATCAACAAGGAGTTCATGCATATTCAGAGTGGGAATGGCAAGATGAATACAATTAGAATTCAGACTGACAATATCTTTTCATTCCCGATGGTTCATATGTCAATAGCACTCACTCAATTTGACCGAAAAATAACATTTCCTGAATGTCAAACAATATAAATGTACCTGTAAGATATAATTGCTGAAAGTATAACTTGGGCTCACAGGAAGTGAACCAAGCTAAAAGAATAGAAGTACAATGCTTCAAAGTACACATTTTCAGTTTTATGACCTTTCTGCGTTTGAAAAGTGTTCTTTTGCTACTGCTACATCAAAAGATCAAAATATTCAGCAGGGAGCAGGCCACTCTTTGTATTGTATACTTTAGCAAGGGCAATGCCTAAATTGGTGATTGACGTGAAAATCCTAAGCCTATGTCAACTTCAAGCGGATGTCTCTTCCAAGACCTGTCAAATTCGAGTACGTACAGATTAGTGAGCTTTGGATGAAATGTTTAGCAAAAGAACTCTGAGCGACATAAATATCAGAGATTTAGGCTGCTACAATGTCACTCCACTCGGCAATCACACAACTTGAGCTACTCCAACTTGTTAGATCTTTGACGTGGTTTGATTTTTTAAATTATCCGCATGCTCAAAAGAAATGACTGGGTCCTAAAAAATTCCCATAGTAACAAACATCTTAAAGCCAATGCAACTAAAACTCCACATTCTTTAATGAAATAAATCCCAATCATATCAGCAGCGAAAGGACAAAACAGAGGAAACTTGTAACAAAATCTCCTCACCCTATCGTTGTTAAGAAACCTCATTCAGTGTTTAGATGTACTACTCTAATCTACATGTGAGATGTGCAATCGAAGGTGGAACTTTGTACCAGTGTACTTGGTAATGCCAGAGAGGGTATTTTCACTGCATCAACTCATTTCTCTAGCCAATGCTTCACGAAATGCCCATATACAACTTATCTTTTGATAGAAAAATGTACAGCTACTTCGCCAGACTCGATATAGAAATACTCAAAATCCTATAGTGAGTCAAACCCAGGCAATGAGGTGACTGCAACTTCTGGCTAGCGACCTTGAACTCGTTATGGTGGGACAATATAGCCACCAACTCAGTCACAATAACAGGACCAAGGCAATGATCCAACTCATGAACCGCATCGTGCACATATAGCTGTGCAAAATGTGGACCATTGCCGGTAGCAGGCACAAGTGAGCCGATTGGATGGAATACGCCTCCATTAATTCTAAACACGTATGTGCAATCGGGTATTGATGCTCTTGTCAATCTTAGCACAAAAGGATATAAATATGAAGAGCCAATTGTAGGATCTGATCAACCACACAAGCTCCTTAGAGCAGCCTTCATTGCCAGGAACAGCTAGGTCACGCAGTGGCAAATGCAAAGGGGTAAAGCCCTCTTTTATGATTTTCCGTCGCCATACCAGGCGAAAAACGCCCGCTACTGCACAAGCTTAAGGTAAACTGATAGGGAAAAGCAAAGAGTCAGCCAAGAAGACAACAAAGAACAGAAGATGAGAACACCAACCACAAGCGGCAAGAACATCAGGACCCTTGTGCCGATGTAGAGCTAGCACATCTGAATGCCTAGCATAACCATCCAGGCCCCGTACGCTAACAAATGCCAACCAAACCATATGAAACAGAACAGCAGAAGGAGACAAAAATCGACCAGACAACGGTAATACCAGGACGCCCACAGCGACCGCGAGTAACCTGCATGGCTTGCATCTAAATCGGAAGCAGCAATGGAAGCGAGTTCATACAGGCCAAAGCAGTAAAAGGTGAATACGAACGAGCAGAAAAGGAACCAAATGCACACAGGTATGCACGCGGGTAACACCGACCCGGCAGCAGCGAATTGGAAACAAATCGAGCACGAGAATGAACACGGTGCGAGCAAAGGCGAACCAGAACATGCGACAAATTGCATGGGACAGAGTCCAAAGCATGAAGAACCAAAATCAGCTGCAGAAAATCAGCAGCAATGCCGCCCCAAAGGAGAGTCGACGACAATAGAGCCCACATACAGTAGATGCGACACAGGATGAGCTGAAAAAAGTCAAAGTAGACGAACCCTAGATCGAATCGAAGAGCAGAAAAAATATCTCGGCGGCATAATCTCCCCACGACCCCACGCTTGTCAACCACGCGCCCACAAACCCCACAATCTAACACCGAGCAAGGAGTCATCGGCGACCAACTGAAGGAACGTGCAGAGACCACGCAACTACGGCGGCGTCTAGCCCGAAACGGAGACATCAGAGCCCCGCCGAATCCCAACACCAAGCGTCTGCGAAAGAACTGTAACAACAGAGAGGAGGGAAGCAATCTGAGGACAGAAAACATAACAAAACCGGGAGGCGCAAGCGAAGGGGATAGAAGCGGCTAGCCGACGATGGCGAAATCGCCGCAAAGCCCCACCAGTAAATCACAATCCACAATCCGACCAGCACCCACACGCCGCCCGCTGCAAACCAGAGCAGCCTCGAAGCGGACCAGGCCGCCGTAACCCAGCGAGATAGAAGAAGAGATGAGAAGAAAGATAGGCAACCTGTAGACAGCGGCCGCAGCCGCCACCGCCACGAGCCGAGAACGCCGATGAAGCTCCAGATCCCAGCGACGACGAAACGGAGCTGCAGCACCGAAAAACAGAGGAGAACGTCGAGCCCGAAGAGACGCGAAGTCTATCCGGCTGACGCAACACGCGTCCAACGTGCGATGGCCTCGATGCGACGAACCGACTCGCGGCAAACCGACCCAAACGTCCCACGCGTCTATCCGATACTGGCCGGCGGGCTCCAAAGCGAATGATGAGGTGGACGCACCGGAAGCCAGAAAATCCAGGGAGCTTAGATGTTGTAAAGATATGCAACCGATCGTACCAGTGTAGTACTCCCTCCGTTCCAAATTAGATGACTTTCATTTGTCTACATGTTGATGTATCTAGACATGTTACAAGTATAGATACATCCGTATATGGATAAATGGAAGTCATCTAATTTGGAACGGAGGGAGTACAAGGCAAGTTAACTTAATCCTGAAGGAGCTACGTGGCTTGGAGGTATAGGCCACGCATGCATTAAATCATTGGGTGGCAACCTGGCTGGATACAAGAGGCTGGTAGTGGCTTAGTCACCAAGGTCAGCTACGTGGAATTGTTGCTTGCGGCAGCGCCGAAGGATTAGGTCGGCAAGCGGTCAGATATTTTACTCAAGCGGTCAGATTTTTAGGCACTACGCAACCTTTAAATAGCTGCTGCTGCTGCCGTGCTCTCTCCACACACTAGATCACTTAGATCGATAGACCACAGCAAATCAGAAGAGTGAGAGCTAGAGATCAGAGGAGGAGAGAGAGAGATCTATCAAGAATTTATGCATGCTTATGCTTACGTGCGTATGCTCCGGGAGGAGGCGCTGGTAGACTGCAGAAGCTGCTGCCGATCAAGATGCTCCTTATCCATACTATTAGAGCCTTAGAGGAGGAGATCTGTACGTTTTTGTCTAATTAGGCGGCGAGTGGAGACTAGTGAATGGCGACGATGGTATTGTTTGGCTACGGTGCTGGTGCTGGTGCTGCCGTATGATCTTGTATGTCGATACTGGCCATTATATCTGGAGCGGTTACGACGACGTTGCTAATTGAGGCAAGTGGTTACTTTGCTGATTCTTTGATTTCCTTGCTAGTAGTAGTTTTTCTGCTTCTAGCTTATATCTCGTTGATGAATCCCTTGTCGTGGTGCTTGTACTTATTCTACATGCACCGATCTTGTTGATCTCCTTGTTGATCATTGTGGTACCGGAGAGAGATGAGTTTCTCTCTCTGTCTTGAATAAATCTGAATACTCCGCAGGAACTCATGAGGAGTCTGAGATTATCCTGTTGAGTATATCTGTTTGATCGCATTCCAGTGATTGTGTCATATCCTGATCTCTTGTCGTATTGGTGTCACGACGGCAAACGTATTGTACCGGTCGCAGTTCTGGTATGGGACAGTCTGAGCTCTCCGTGAGGGGCGGCCCTTGAATGGAAAGTGTCGGTGATGGATCCGTAGGAGCGACCGACATCGAGTAGGTCAAGGTGTCCGGTGTCTGAGCGGGTAAAAGGGCTCTGCTCGTTCTGGAGCCTGTGTGGTTCTGGTCGAGGCTGTTGACGTCGGAGTACCCCTCTTAAGAGTGTAAAAGCGTGAATATTCACCCCTGTGAGTCCCGGGTAGGGAACCTTGCTGTCACATGTGATACCGATACATTTTTCCTTAAATCCAATTATGCTGGTATTCTATTTATCGCTTCTGCTGATATCTTGTTTATTTCCTTTTAATGCGGTAAGGCCATTATTACTGTATTTACTCTGATATTTTGTTACCTGGTAAAGTACCTGCTTGCTGAGTATGACTTCTGTTATACTCACCCTTGCTTCCTTTGTTTTTATATGTATCAGAGTTCACAGCGGAAGACGTCGTGTCCGAGGAGTAGGCTGGACCAGTTGGGTGGGACGTGTAGAGAATCTTTTTACTCTTGTAATTGTAATAATGTTGTAAAATGAATAGATGAGCTTCTTGAGATCCACTGTGCTGGTTTATCCTGCTTCTCTACGCCTTGCGCGTGTATAGACTTTCGGGTCTATAGGCGCGCGGCGGCTGTCATTCTACCGGGCCGGGTCTCGGGGCGTGACAGCTGCGGTGGGAGCGGTGGCTAGGGATGCGGCTGGTCTGTTCCTTGGAGCCTCGGGGTTGGTGATCAGAGGTTGTTCGGATCCAGAGACTATGGAGGCCGAAGCGTGCAGAGAAGGTGTGGCTCTTGCAAAGGATCTGCATCTAACCAGGCTGAAGCTGGCGAGTGACTGTCAGAACGTAATACGCCGGATAAATGGCGGAGACAAGTTGGGAAAGTATGGCCAACTAGTGCGCGAAATTGAGGACACGGCGAGGGACTTTCAAGCTCTCGTATTTTCACATGAAGGAAGAACGACAAACATCGATGCTCATAACTTAGCTAGGAGTTGTATCTCTCTAGAAATAGGTAGACATGTTTGGTTTCTGAATCCACCTGATGGTGTATGTAAGCAGCAAGGGCAACAAGTTTCTGACGTGCTCTTTTCCTCACCAGGGTACCTAAGGGGACTGAGAGGTTTTAATGAGGCGGCTTGTTTGCTAGTAATAAAGTGCAAAAAATTCTCAAAAAAAAGATGATTCATACCATTCCTCAAAAAAAAAATGATTCATACCAATGGTAAAAAAAAAGATGATTCATACCAAATTTTCCTTTGAATGCCATTTCAATTAACGAATGTAGGAAATTTAACATCACCTCATTCCCCCCCCCCCCCCCCGCCGCAAAGCCCCGGAATCAGTTTACAAAGCATCCGAGATTCAACGGAGTATATGAGGTAGGTCTGAGTTATAGTTCCCAAACCATCTCGTTACTCTTATCGCAGATCAAGGTTATTTTGGACAACTAGGGAAAGATGAAACTTGGCGACACTGCCTAGTTGGTGTGGATCGCAAAGTTGTGGCATCACTCGGCGTCTGTTAGTAAAGGTGAGAGGAGCTTTGGGTCCAGGCTATTGTGAGCAACTACCCGCGGGTACGCTCCAGGCTCCTGATACCATGGTTGAGAAGCGTCGGCGACTTGCACAGATGGCGCCAGAGAATAAGCAGCTTGATCATCTCTGTCCAAATAGCCTTCATACTTGCCCAGCGTGAGCCCTGAAAAACAAAAGAATTTTAAATATTCCATAAGCTCCATAAGGCAACAGAGGTAAAGTATTGACCGCATAATCTTTCTTAGGGTATCCGCAATGGTTGTGGACAAAAGCACACCACAAGGTGGGACCCACTGTCCAAAGCTATAGCAGTTCTATTCTATCACAATGTATAAGGTGAACTTTAGCTATAAACTGGGACCCACATGTACTATTTGTATGTATACATATGTGTGAGACGGAGGAGAGAGAGAAACAATTTTTTAGTGCTTGTGGGTAACCTACAAGCTTGAGGTGCACGTTAGTCTTATCGATATGTTTGTTTTTCTCCCCAATGTATAAGGACACCACAAGGATTGCCACGTAGGACTTATGGTGTGTTTTTTTGCACATTACGGATGCCCTTAGAGAACACACAGATTTAATGTCAATTATTGGCACTTGAATGATATCTGAAATAACTGACCAACTGTCGCGGGCTACCACACATTCAAAAAACAGGTGCGAGATAGTCTCAGTTTCAGAACAAAACACACATGCCAAATCTTGGCCATGTCGACGTTTCAGTAAGCTATCTCTAGCCATCAATCTATTGTGAATAAGTAACCACAGAAAAACATGAATTCGGAGAGGAACATGAACTCCCCAAATATGCTGAGAGTGGGCAGGATTAATCCCACCAGAGTTGGCAATTGCATTCACATCAAATTACTAAGTTTTTCCTACTCCTATACTCTTACAATCCTCCAAATCAAATAAAGCCAAGATTAAAAAAAAACTTACAGTGAAGGTATACATGCCATCACATCAAGAAAAGTCTGGCAATATGTCATTCAGCCTCTCTTTGCGCTGATTAACCATTCTCATAGTGGGTGCGTCTGTTGCCTAATTGGTCGGGCGGTTACTTAACTCGGTATCTGATTAGTCAGAGAAATGTGATTAGTGGGTGAGCAGCAACTTGCGCAAGTTGTAGCACCGGACCCGCGTTGCCCGCTGTTCTCTCCGCGACTCTTGGATCTTGACGATGGCCTTGCATTCCTCTGCATTTCTGGAGTCAACAACCAGGATGGGTCGGTCAGAGCCGTAGGGTAAGCAACTGTCTTTCTTCACATCACACGTTTGACAAAACAAAACGAGCTAGTAGCATAGTTACGTAACCAATGCTCGTGCTAACTGTGGGCCGGTGGGGTTTAGCTATAGATACTCCAAATTAATACCACTACTTGTCAACTCAACGATCGATTAAGGAAACAAGGATGGTTCAATTAGGTGCGGCGTATTTAGGAGTACAATATGTGCAGACAGCCTTGCCCTCCACTCTTCTTGGTCCATGCACTACAGGAGAGCTCACCTGTGCCGACGGCCAAAACCTGTGCCGACGGTTTTTTATCGAGGCCGTCGGCACAGATGCCTACGAGGCTACCCCGCGATTCTGGCCGTCGGCACAGATATCCCCGTCGACACAGCTACCCTGTCCCGACGGTCACCGTCGGCACAAAGCCAGCCGTAGGCACAGGTCCCCGTCGGCGAAAAGGTGACGTCGCCCCCTACCTGTGCCGACGGTTTTATCGTCGGCACAGGTTCCTTTTTTTCTTTTACCTCGTGCATCTGTACCAAACCTGTGCCGACGGCTGGTTCCCTATTTTTTTTACTTTAAGTCCTATTTTCTTCATTTTTAATGTTCTGTAAATTAAGTTTAATGTATTTAAAAAATATTCATTTTTATGTATATAGATACACCGAATAGATATATGTATATAGTTTCGCTGAAAATAGTCATCATGTTTTTTTACCCTAATCTTCATTTTTTTTTATCTTTTTATTACTCTCAATTAAGTTTAATATGTTTTTATTCATTTCTATATGTATATAGCTACGCCGAATAGCGGTCTCCACCCACATAAAATAACGTCGCGAATCTTGTCTCTCGGAACTATTATATGCGAATCTTGGTTTGTGTTATCGCATGTGTGTAGATATTATTGCAAGTGTTGGGTGGATATTGGTTTTCCATGTATCTATGTCCTAACCTAACACAACCAAGCAAAAAAGTCCACTGGGCTACCCATTTTCGACGCCGTTCAAAGGGGGTAGACGGGAACTTTCACTTTTTTCCAGCGGGTCTAGACTTTCACCGATGCGGGGCCCCGGAGCATCGGAACCCCACCAAAGTTGGTTTGCTATGTTCCTATGGCCTAACCTAACACAACCAAGCAAAAAATTCCACTGGGCTACCCCTTTCGACGCACGTGTATGGGGGTAGACGGAAATATTAGGGTTTTTCCAGCGGATTCAGGGTTTCGCCGAAGCGGGGCCTCGGAGCGTCGGAACCCCACCCAAAACTAGTTTGTGCCATACCATATGTATACAATTATGTTGTGTGTTTTAAATGTCCAAGAATCTACTCCTAGGTGTGACCGACATCACCGGCTTCACTTTCTCTCTAGTGAGTTTTTGCACTAAGAGTTGAAAACTCCCATTTCGGGTGAACCGGATGGAATCTTGTGTCGATTTGGGGGTAGACTTTGGTTTCTCATTTTCCTATGGCCTAACCTAACACAACAAGCAAAAAAGTCCACTGAGCTACCCCCTTTCGACGCACGTCTATGGGGTAGACGGAAACGTTAGGGTTTTCCCAGCGGATTCAGGGTTTCGCCGAAGCGGGGCCCTAGAGCGTCGGAACCCCACCCAAACCTAGGTTGTGCCATACCATATGTATACAAGTGTGATGTGTGTTTCAAATGTCCAAGAATCTACTCCTAGGTGTGACCGACATCACCGGCTTCACTTTCTCTCTAGTGAGTTTCTTCACTTAAAAGTGAAAACTCCCCTTTCAGGCGAACCAGATGGAATCTTGTGTCGATTTGGGGTAGACTTTGGTTTCTCATGTTCCTATGGCCTAACCTAACACAACCAAGCAAAAAAGTCCACTGGGCTGCCCCTTTCGACGCACGTCTATGGGGTAGACGGAAACGTTAGATTTTTTCCAGCGGATTCAGGATTTCGCCGAAGCAGGGCCCCGGAGCGTCGGAACCCCACCCAAACCTAGCTTGTGCCATGCCATATGTATACAAGTGTGTTGTGTGTTGTAAATGTGCAATATCCTACTCCTAGGTGTGACCGGCTTCACTTTCTCTCTAGTGAGTTTCTTCACTTAGAGGTGAAAACTCCCCTTTCGGGCGAACCGGATGGAATCTTGTGTCGATTTGGGGTAGACTTTGGTTTTTCATGTTCCTATGGCCTAACCTAACACAATCAAGCAAAAAGTCCACTGAGCTGCCCCCTTTCGACGCACGTCTATGGGGGTAGACAGAAACGTTAGGTTTTTTCCAGCGGATTCAGGGTTTCGCCGAAGCAGGGTCCCGGAGCGTCGGAACCCCAACCAAACCTAGGTTGTGCCATATCATATGTATACAATTGTGTTGGGTGTTTCAAATATCCAAGAATCTACTCTGTTGTGTGACCGACATCACCGGCTTCACTTTCTCTCTACTAAGTATGTGGACTTATATAGCTGAAAACTCCCGTTTCGGGCGAAACGGGGGCAATCTTGTGACAACTTGTGATAAAAGTTGGTTTCTCATGTTCTTATGGCCTAACCTAACACAACCAAGCAAAAAAGTCCACTGGGCTACCCCCTTTCGACGCACGTCTATGGGGGTAGACGGAAACGTTAGGGTTTTTCCAGCGGATTCAGGGTTTCGCCGAAGCGGGGACCCGGAGCATCGGAACCCCACACAAACCTTGGTTGTGTCATGCCATATGTATACAAGTGTGTTGTGTGTTGTAAATGTGCAATATCCTACTCCTAGGTGTCACCGGCTTCACCGGCTTCACTTTCTCTCTAGTGAGTTTCATCACTTAGAGGTGAAAACTCCCCTTTCGGGCGAACCGGATGGAATCTTGTGTCGATTTGGGTAGACTTTGGTTTCTCACGTTCCTATGACCTAACCTAACACAACCAAGCAAAAAGTCCACTGGGCTGTGATACGTACAAAACGTATCTATAATTTTGATTGTTTCATGCCATTTTTATGCTTTTAGCACTTGTTTTATATTAAGTTTATTATTTATTTGGACTAACCTACTAATAGTTGCAAAAGTGCACAATGTTCTTGTTTTACTCTTTGATGTGTAGAAATTATCAAGAATACAAGAGGAAACCTTGTTGGAGTCGAATTGGGACTTTCCTGAAATCTGTCTGAGAACTTTTTACGAAGTTTGCCAGTTTGACCCTCGAAGATGACGTCAATGGAGACCTGGCTGTTACGAAAGTTGTCACAATTTTCCATACGAAGATTTTAAGCCCGAGATCAGCCCAATCGGAGTTCGGACGCGGCCTGTAGGCCCGTTTTGGTGGAACCCTAAAAGGGGGTGACGGAAATCCGAGAAGATATATAAAGGGAGGAAACCTAATTCGTGGAGGACTCCTCCACCCACGAATTTCAGCCACCAAAAGCCACGTTTTTGCCTCCCCCATGGATCCCATCTCCATGGGGGAGGGCTCCCAAGAAGCCATGAAGGAGGGAGGCTAAGGGGCGGCGCTCCCCAAGCTTGCCGGCGGCGGGGAAAGGAGTTCCCCGCACCGCCGGCGCCGCCGCCGCCCTGCGCCGCCGCGCTGCCCCTCTCCGCCGTCTTCACCGCCATCTCCATCACCATCTCCTCCTTGTATTCAGTGGTTCATCCTCCCACAAACCTCTGTACCGTCCTATGTAAACATGGTGTTTGATGCTATAATATTTATCCTATGATTTACATCATGTTTCCGTAGTTTATTTGTCTTTTGATTGCTTAATTGAATGCATGAGGTTCATTAGAGTTGTATGTCTATATGGTGCTGTCCTTTGGTGTCCATTATATTTGTGCGCGCATGGATCAAACACCCTAGGGTTGGTAGTATTTGTAACGAAGCGGGGGAAGTTCTGCCGGAGTGACAGAAACCTGAGAACGCGAACCGATTAGTTGCACGTATGGGAGTAAGAGGACCTTGAACTTAAGGCTATGGTTGGGGAAACCTTAATGCATTGTTAGTATTTGCGGATGCTTTCTAACAATCCAATCATATAGTACTTGTAATCCCAAGTAGTGGAGTGCATGTATATTTAGCCTCTCCCACATAGAAAACTGCATCGAAGACAATGAACCAAGTACCTTCACTAATTAATCTTGGACAAAGCCACCACAATTACCACCACTTTTCCACACTCATGGTACTGTTAGTATATGGTTACTTAGTGTATTTATTGCTGCAGCACTAACATTTACTTTCTTGTATTTATTATCTTGCAAAACTACTCTCATACCCGTATTTGCTAGTATTATTTCTAGATAATGCAAACGTTTAGTGTGCGTAGAGTTGTATCAGTGGTTGATAGAACTTGAGAGAATACTTATCCTACCTTTAGCTCCTCGTTGGGTTCGACACTCTTACTTATCGAAAAGGCTACACGCGATCCCCTATACTTGTGGGTTATCAAGACCTTTTCTGGCGCCGTTGCCGGGGAGCCATAGCGTAGGTTAATGTTCTTGTGTGCACTTGTTTGCTTTATCTCTAAGTAGTTTTTATTTTCAGTATTAAGTTGTTCTTTATCTTACTATGGATAGGGAATGCGAATTAAAAAAAATTAGGTGTAGTTGTTATCTAAAAACGTTTTCAAAAAGAAAAGTGATTGGAAAGATGAGTAATGGTTAAATGGGGGTCGACCTTGAACACTTGTGTTCATGCCTATGAAACCAAAACAAATCTTTCCATGGAAGCTTTTCATTAAAAACATGTAAATATTGTAAATATTGTGTATATACCTCTGTACATAAAAATAAAATGCTAATTATAGTCTTTAGTTAATTGAAAGTTGATAGTTTTACTTTGCTGTCCAGAAACAGATTTTCTGTGCTCCACCGTATTAAATGTTTAAAATCACCAGAACGTGATCTTGATCTGAAATTTCTTGAGTGCAAAGTGATGCTTATTAGCTTTCTTTCATTAGACTAACTTTTTTGATTTAAGGTACGTAGATAGGTCGAAAAATTCGATCTTTACTGACTGTTCTGTTTAGACAGATTTTGTGCTTCTCTGTAAATAAAATCGTGATAAATCTCAGAATAGTATTTTGACTTGAAAATTTTTGTGCATAAACCTGAGATTATTATCTTTCTTTCATTAGACTAAAGTTTTTCGATTTGAGCTACTTAACTATCTCGTTGAATGCCATCTTTACGGACTGTTCAGTTTTGACAGATTTCTTTGTTTATTCAATATTGTACTTGGTGTTGTTAGTTTCATTAGTTTTTCGACGGACAACGGAAATCATGAACACCTTAGTATATACAGTGGCTAATGTTGAGTAAAAATTATAAAACTTGTCAATGCTTGAACATGAGTGGATTTTATTTAATGAGTACTAACCCTACTAATGAGTTTTGTGAAGTTTTATGTGGATGTAGCTTATAAGATCTAATCAATATGGTGATATGAGATGAATAAGAAGACGCAAGAGCTCAAGCTTGGGGATGTGTAGGTGCATCCCAAGAACATATTCAAGAAGATACAATCATCTAAGCTTGGGGATGCCCGAGTCATCCCCCTATTCATCAACTAACATGAGGTTGTCTCGTTCATACTCTATATTACCCGTCCACATGATATGTATTGTCTTAACTTGTATTATAATTGCTTTTATATGTCTTGGTTTTACCTTCTTTAGTTTTATTAGGCTCCTTATTTGGTTTCGATTGCTTCTTTACTTTCACTTATAAATTCAAAATAACAAAAATATTTTCTTTTGTTTTGCTTCTTTGTTTGGTTCTTTATTTTAATTTTATTTGGGTTTTACTTTTGATTTTTATTTAGAGTTTTCCTTGCTGTAGCTAGCATGTTTAGGTCTTGCTTAGCCTCTGGTTTCTTAGTTTATCAAAAATAAAGTACCAAGTTTTATCCATTTAGCTTAGTTGATACATATGTAAAAAGTGATTTTCTGTTTTCGGTATCTACTGCTTATTGCGCGATTTTTCATATTTTACTGGAAGCTCTAAAAATCACGAAAAATTACTGATGTTGTAGCACCTAATCCTCTGCATGTACAAAAATTGGCTAAAATTTCGGGCATGTTTAAGTGCACCTAAAAATTGCGTTTTCCAGCTGCTGTTTTTCTGGACAGATTCTGACTTTTGTTGCAAGAGTGGCCTCTTTTCGTTTTCATTTGATTTTTAATGGTTCTTACCTTTCATTTATAAGTTGGCCATTTAAGCAACCTTTCTGTAACTTAAAAAAAAATTTTATTTGGTTTAATAGTAGCACTTGGGAAATATTATCTATTGTACTAATGTCTAACCGCAGAAAAGAATGGGAAAGTTTTTGTGTTGAAGTTTTTTCACAGAGAATGAAGGAACACCAAACTATGGAATATTGAAGAATTACCAAAGTCATAAGCTTGGGGATGTCCCCGCATCCCTCTTCATCAATAACCCCACGGTTTGCAAACCTTTAAACTTTGTTTTTTGAGCAACATAGGAACTTAACTAAACTTGAAGCGGCTGTATTTTATTATCTATTTATCTTAGCATCAAACACCAGTTACATTAATAAGTGGATCGTCACATATTTTATTTATCCTCTGTTTTCAATGTTTACTTGGTTAATGGATTACTTGTTGAAACTTAAAAATGATGTGTGAATAATACTGTTTAGTAGTTTATGTTTTCTTATGGTTAGTCTCAACTAGCTAATAGTGCATATTATGTTATTTTGATATCAACATGCATTGTCCTGTTCATAAGATGGTATGGTATTGTGGTATCCTCCTCTGAATAATTCACTTGAATCGACTTGGCACATGCTCACACATGTTATGACTGAAAAATAAAAGTCAATTAAGCCTTGATGATCTATTTTGCCTCAGAGTTTTAGTATCGTTTTTATGCCTCCGTTAATTTTATTTTGTCGCAAGCATGATTATGACCGTTATCGCTCTCGTGGTTGTCGCTTCCCAGTCTATTGCTAGCCTTCACTTGTACTGAGCGGGAATGCTGCTCGTGCATCCAAATCCTTAAAACCAAGTTATCCCAAAGAGTCCACCAAAAAATTCCTATGCATGGTATTTCAAGCCATTCCAAGTAAATTTGCATGTGCTACCTTTAAAACCTTCAAAATATTTCTCTTTTTGTGTCAATGTTTACTAGCTCATGAGGAATTAGTGTGGTTATTCTTTATTCTATTTGTCAAATGGACTTTTACACCTGGACTAGTGGCATATACATCCGCTTATCCAATAACTTGCAAAAAGAGCTGGCAACGGGGTGCCCAGTCCCAATTAATTACAACTTTAACCAATTAATTCTCTTCACACTTTTGCCCTGATTCATCAGTAAGCAATGACAAACAGTGAAATACCTGAATGTGTGTAAACCAAAGAGAAAGAGGGATGATCTGCCTTGCTGGTAGAAATAACGTCCTTCATGGGAGCCGCTCTTAAAAGTCCGTTTGACAGGTAGAATACTGTTCTCACCCGCTACCATTCGTTGACAATTAACAAACACCTCTCAAAACATTTTTACCTCTGTTTTTAAAAAAAAAGCTCTAGCACGTGTTAATCCCTGCTTCCCTCTGCGAAGGGCCAATCTTTTATTTTTATGTTGAGTCACCATCCTTTCTTTGAGCACTTCTTCGAGAGCATAGCTGTCGTTCTTAGTGTAATGTGCTTGTCCCAGAATACGATTAATTGAGGTATAACCATGATGCTTTTATCTTTGATATCTCTATATCTAGTCTTCACTTGAACTTCAGAGGTGCCTTGGCATTTATGTTTTGCTCCACAATTAAGGGCAAGCGAGATACCACTCTATCATGCTTTATTATGGTCATTACAATCTTGTTGATGTTTATAAATTTCATGTTATAAGCTCTTAGTTCGTTGATACTTTTCATTAGGAAACATGATTGCTAAGTTTTATTATCCATACATCATGCAATTGTTAAAGACCTGATCATAGCATTTACAATCAAAAATTATTTTGTTATCATTTACCTACTCGAGGACGAGCAGGAATTAAGCTTGGGGATGTTGATACGTCCAAAACGTATCTATAATTTTTGATTGTTTCATGCCATTTTTATGCTTTTAGCACTTGTTTTATATTAAGTTTATTATTTATTTGGACTAACCTACTAATAGTTGCAAAAGTGCACAATGTTCTTGTTTTACTCTTTGATGTGTAGAAATTATCAAGAATACAAGAGGAAACCTTGTTGGAGTCGAATTGGGACTTTCCTGAAATCTGTCTGAGAACTTTTTACGAAGTTTGCCAGTTTGACCCTCGAAGATGACGTCAATGGAGACCTGGCTGTTACGAAAGTTGTCACAATTTTCCATACGAAGATTTTAAGCCCGAGATCAGCCCAATCGGAGTTCGGACGCGGCCTGTAGGCCCGTTTTGGTGGAACCCTAAAAGGGGTGACGGAAATCCGAGAAGATATATAAAGGGAGGAAACCTAATTCGTGGAGGACTCCTCCACCCACGAATTTCAGCCACCAAAAGCCACGTTTTTGCCTCCCCCATGGATCCCATCTCCATGGGGGAGGGCTCCCAAGAAGCCATGAAGGAGGGAGGCTAAGGGGCGGCGCTCCCCAAGCTTGCCGGCGGCGGGGAAAGGAGTTCCCCGCACCGCCGGCGCCGCCGCCGCCCTGCGCCGCCGCGCTGCCCCTCTCCGCCGTCTTCACCGCCATCTCCATCACCATCTCCTCCTTGTATTCAGTGGTTCATCCTCCCACAAACCTCTGTACCGTCCTATGTAAACATGGTGTTTGATGCTATAATATTTATCCTATGATTTACATCATGTTTCCGTAGTTTATTTGTCTTTTGATTGCTTAATTGAATGCATGAGGTTCATTAGAGTTGTATGTCTATATGGTGCTGTCCTTTGGTGTCCATTATATTTGTGCGCGCATGGATCAAACACCCTAGGGTTGGTAGTATTTGTAACGAAGCGGGGGAAGTTCTGCCGGAGTGACAGAAACCTGAGAACGCGAACCGATTAGTTGCACGTATGGGAGTAAGAGGACCTTGAACTTAAGGCTATGGTTGGGGAAACCTTAATGCATTGTTAGTATTTGCGGATGCTTGCTAACAATCCAATCATATAGTACTTGTAATCCCAAGTAGTGGAGTGCATGTATATTTAGCCTCTCCCACATAGAAAACTGCATCGAAGACAATGAACCAAGTACCTTCACTAATTAATCTTGGACAAAGCCACCACAATTACCACCACTTTTCCACACTCATGGTACTGTTAGTATATGGTTACTTAGTGTACTTTATTGCTGCAGCACTAACATTTACTTTCTTGTATTTATTATCTTGCAAAACTATCTCTCATACCCGTATTTAGTCTAGTATTATTTCTAGATAAGTAAACGTTTAGTGTGCGTAGAGTTGTATCAGTGGTTGATAGAACTTGAGAGAATACTTATCCTACCTTTAGCTCCTCGTTGGGTTCGACACTCTTACTTATCGAAAAGGCTACACGCGATCCCCTATACTTGTGGGTTATCAGGCTGCCCCCTTTCGACGCACGTCTATGGGGGTAGACAGAAATGTTAGGTTTTTTCCAGCGGATTCAGGGTTTCAACGAAGCGGGGCCCCGGAGCGTCGGAACCCCACCCAAACCTAGGTAGTGCCATGTAATATGTATACAATTGTGTTGGGTGTTTCAAATGTCCAAGAATCTACTCTGTTGTGTGACCGACATCACCGGCTTCACTTTCTCTCTACTAAGTGTGTGGACTTATAGCTGAAAACTCCCGTTTCGGCCTAAACGGGGGCAATCTTGTGACGACTTGTGATAAAAGTTGGTTTTTCATGTTCTTATGGCCTAACCTAACACAACCAAGCAAAAAAGTCCACTGGGCTATCCCCTTTCGACGCACGTCTATGGGGGTAGACGGAAACGTTAGGGTTTTTTCAGCGGATTCAGGGTTTCGCCAAAGCGGGGCCCCAGAGCGTCGGAACCCCACACAAACCTAGGTTGTGCCATGCCATATGTATACAAGTGTGTTGTGTGTTGTAAATGTGCAATATCCTACTCCTAGGTGTGAACGGCTTCACCGGCTTCACTTTCTCTGTAGTGAGTTTCTTCACTTAGAGGTAAAAACTCCTCTTTTGGGCGAACCAGATGGAATCTAGTGTCGATTTGGGGTAGACTTTGGTTTCTCATGTTCCTATGGCCTAACCTAACACAACCAAGCAAAAAGTCCACTGAGTTGCCCCCTTTCGACGCACGTCTATGGGGGTAGACGGAAACGTTTGGTGTTTTCCAGCGGATTCAGGGTTTCGCCGAAGCGGGGCCCCAGAGCGTCGGAACCCTACCCAAACATAGGTTGTCCAATATCATATGTATACAATTGTGTTGGGTGTTTCAAATGTCCAAGAATCTACTCTGTTGTGTGACCGACATCACCGCTTCACTTTCTCTCTACTAAGTGTGTGGACTTATAGCTGAAAACTCCCGTTTCGGGCGAAACGGGGCAATCTTGTGACAACTTGTGATAAAAGTTGGTTTCTCATGTTCTTATGGCCTAACCTAACACAACCAAGCAAAAAAGTCCACTGGGTTACCCCCTTTCGACGCACGTCTATGGGGTAGACGGAAACGTTAGGGTTTTTCTAGCGGATTCAGGGTTTCGCCGAAGCGGGGCCCCGGAGCGTCGGAACCCCACACAAACCTAGGTTGTGCCATGCCATATGTATACAAGTGTGTTGTGTGTTGTAAATGTGCAATATCCTACACCTAGGTGTGACCGGCTTCACCGGCTTCACTTCCTCTCTAGTGAGTTTCTTCACTTAGAGGTGAAAACTCCCCTTTCGGGCGAACCGGATGGAATCTTGTGTCGATTTGGGGTAGACTTTGGTTTCTCACGTTCTTATGGCCTAACCTAACACAACCAAGTAAAAAAGTCCACTGGGCTGCCCCCTTTCGACGCACGTCTATGGGGGTAGACGGAAATGTTAGGTTTTTTCCAGCTGATTCAGGGTTTCGCCGAAGCGGGGCCCCGGAGCGTCGGAACCCCACCCAAACCTAGGTTGTGCCATATCATATGTATACAATTGTGTTGGGTGTTTCAAATGTCCAAGAATCTACTCTGTTGTGTGACCGACATCACCGGATTCACTTTCTCTCTACTAAGTGTGTGGACTTATAGCTGAAAACTCCCGTTTCGGGCGAAACGGGGGCAATCTTGTGACAACTTGTGATAAAAGTAGGTTTTTCATGTTCTTATGGCCTAACCTAACACAACCAAGCAAAAAGTCCACTGGGCTACCCCCTTTCGACGCACGTCTATGGGGGTAGACGGAAACGTTAGGGTTTTCCAGCTAATTCAGGGTTTCGCCGAAGCGGGGCCCCGGAGCGTCGGAACCCCACACAAACCTAGGTTCTGCCATGCCATATGTATACAAGTGTGTTGTGTGTTGTAAATGTGCAATATCCTACTCCTAGGTGTGAACGGCTTCACCGGCTTCACTTTCTCTCTAGTGAGTTTCTTCACTTAGAGGTGAAAACTCCCCTTTCGGGCGAACCGGATGGAATCTTGTGTCGATTTGGGGTAGACATTGGTTTCTCATGTTCCTATGGCCTAATCTAACACAACCAAGCAAAAAAGTCCACTGGGCTGCCCCCTTTCGACGCACGTCTATGGGGGTAGACGGAAACGTTTGGTTTTTTCCAGCGGATTCAGGGTTTCGCCGAAGCGGGGCCCCGGAGCGTCGGAACCCCACCCAAACATAGGTTGTGCCATATCATATGTATACAATTGTGTTAGGTGTTTCAAATGTCCAAGAATCTACTATGTTGTGTGACCGACATCACCGGCTTCACTTTCTCTCTACTAAGTGTGTGGACTAATAGCTGAAAACTCCCGTTTCGGGCGAAACGGGGGCAATCTTGTGACAACTTGTGATAAAAGTTGGTTTTCCATGTACCTATGTCCTAACCTAACACAACCAAGCAAAAATTCCACTGGCCTACCCCCTTTCGACGCACGTCTATGGGGGTAGACGGAAACGTTAGGCTTTTTCCAGCGGATTCAGGGTTTCACCGAAGTGGGGCCCCGGAGCGTCGGAACCCCACCCAAACCTAGGTTGTGCCATACCATATGTATACAAGTGTGTTGTGTGTTGTAAATGTGCATTATCCTACTCCTAGGTGTGACCGGCTTCACCGGATTCACTTTCTCTGTAGTGAGTTTCTGCACTTAGAGGTGAAAACTCCCCTTTCGGGCGAACCGGATGGAATCTTGTGTCGATTTGAGGTAGACTTTGGTTTCTCATGTTCTTATGGCCTAACCTAACACAACCAAGCAAAAAAGTCCACTGGGCTACCCCTTTCGACACACGTCTATGGGGGTAGACGGAAACGTTAGGGTTTTTTCAGCGGATTCAGGGTTTCGCCGAAGCGGGGCCCCGGAGCGTCGGAACCCCACACAAACCTAGGTTGTGCCATGCCATATGTATAAAAGTGTGTTATGTGTTGTAAATGTGCATTATCCTACTCCTAGGTGTGACCGGCTTCACCGGCTTCACTTTCTCTCTAGTGAGTTTCTGCACTTAGAGGTGAAAACTCCCCTTTCGGGCGAACCGGATGGAATCTTGTGTCGATTTGGGGTAGACTTTGGTTTCTCATGTTCCTATGGCCTAAGCTAACACAACCAAGCAAAAAAAATCCACTGGGCTACCCCCTTTCGACGCACGTGTATGGGGGTAGACGGAAACGTTAGGGTTTTTCCAGCGGATTCAGGGTTTCGCTGAAGTGGGGCCCCGGAGCGTCGGAACCCCACACAAACCTAGGTTGTGCCATACCATATGTATACAAGTGTGATGTGTGTTTCAAATGTCCAAGAATCTACTCCTAGGTGTGACCGACATCACCGGCTTCACTTTCTCTCTAGTGAGTTTCTTCACTTAGAGGTGAAAACTCCCCTTTCGGGCGAACCGGATGGAATCTTGTGTCGATTTGGGGTAGACTTTGGTTTCTCTTGTTCCTATGGCCTAACCTAACACAACCAAGCAAAAAAGTCCACTTGCCTACCCCCATTCGACGCACGTCTATGGGGGTAGACGGGAACTTTGACTTTTTTCCAGCGGGTCTAGGGTTTCACCGAAGCGGGGCTCCGGAGCGTCGGAACCCCACCAAAGTTGGTTTGCTATGTTCACATGGCCTAACTTAGTTTTCATGCATAATTAACTTAGAAAATAATATTTGTTTTCCTTTAAAAATATAATCTAAAAAATATATATAACTAGAACCCAGTGCCGACGGTAAAACCGTCGGCATAGGTCCTAACCTAGGTTATGTCTCTGGGCCCGCGCGCGGGAGGCTCATCTTCCCCAAATTTGTCCCCGGCCGCGCTCCGCCGCCAGCCCCTGCCCACCCCACCGCGCCGCCGCGCCAGCCCCTCCCCACCCCACCCCACCGCGCCGCCCCTCGCCTACGAGGTCTCACACCGCCACCTCCTCCTCCCTGCCCTCGCCGCCCCGCACCTCTCCTCTCCGCCGTCACTGCCCCGCACCTCTCCTCTCCGCCCTCGCCGCCTCTTCCCTGCCCTCACCCACCCCAGCCCGCCCTCGCCGCCCCGGCCTCTCCTCTCCACGACGCCCTCTCCTCTGGCCCCGGCCTCCACCACCTCCTCCGGCAGATCGAGACGAGGCGTCCGCCCGAGCTCCTCCATCCCTGAATCCTTTCGTCCTCGGTGAGAAAACTTGCTCGCGTCTTCATGTTATTGCAGCACATGTGAGCATCTTGTTTGATTTGCGTGATGTGCTCTCGAATTTGTGGTACGGGTAGGAGTAGTTCATGGTCAATTTGTTGAATGTGCTACAGGTAGGAGTAGTTCTTTGATTTTCTTATATTCGCCAATTTTGTAGACTTGTGTCACCAATGGCTGCTGAATGGACTGAAGACAACACTAGGATAATCACTGATACAACACTAGGATAATCACTGACTTGTGTCACTGACTTGTGTTAGTTTAGGATATGTGTATGGTGCAGCATAATTGTTGCTTGGGCATGCATATAATAAATTGTTTCCAAATGGCTTTAGATGAACAGGGCAAATTGTGTCGGTGTCTTTCATGAATATTTATGTTGTCAAACATGTGTGCTAATGTTTTTTTTTTACTTTTTCAGATGACGTAGCTTCACGCCAGCCAGCACCGTCAGTCCCGCGCGTCGTTGCGGGGCTTCTTCTCCAGCCGTGGAGGAGCAGCCTCGGTGTCCCTGTTTCGTCCTCGACCGTCTCGGCCACCGATCACGCATCGAGGGTATAAATCTTTCGGCTCTCTTGCTGCATAGGTTTATTTTTGTCTAGATCACCAAGTCAGTCGCGTAACCTGAGTCAGATCCCGTCTGGAAGGGTTACAAATTTATAAATATGCAGGATTGTCCATCTTTGCATATTTATAACTGTAACTCTTTCGGATTGTCCTGTTGGACAGCGCGAGTACGTGTAGGTCGAGTCGTGTTCCATGTTCTACCCCTTCCTGAGATGGAATTTCGGCAGCACCTCCCCGCTGTTCTTCAGAATACACGTCTCGAGCTTGGGGAGGTGCTGCCAAAATTTCGTCTCGGGTCAGGGTAGAACATGGGACACGACTCGATCTACACGTACTCGGGCGGGATAGGCCCTCCTATTAGAAGTGTAGGTGAACCCTTGCATGTTGTAAAAGATAAAATTTGGCTGTAATTAATCTTGGTGTCATTGAATAAATTTATTATTACTTGGTGCATATTACGAAATGCGTTGTTCTTTGGATCCAATAAAGCGGAGGATGGCTAATAATGGGTGGATGTACAGTGGCCGTATCAGTAAGATTAAAAGAACAGAGGAGTGGGAATGGAAGACCAATATGTTAGTGAAGGAGTTAGCGCGTGGTTCAAAGGCATCAGGAGTTCGTCCAAGGTGCCCATGCATTAATTGCAAGAATCGTGCCCGTCAGGGAAAGGATGAAATGACTAAGCATCTTTGGTTGTCTGGGTATATGCCTAACTACATCACGAAGGTCGACTTTGCTCAGGTCGAACGTGACAGAGTTGAGGTGATGCGGCAGCGGATCAATGGCAATGAGTATGATGGGGTGAGAAACTTGCTAGATGATCTCCGTGATGCTGACATACCGGATTCGCCACCTCCACAGGAGGAACCGGGTGAACCGGAGGAACCGGAGCCAACCGCGAAGGCTTTCCTTGATATGATGGCCTCGGCTAAGAAGCCTCTATACGAGGGTGCAAACATTTCTCAGCTCGATGCCATAGCTCAAATACTAAGTGACAAGTGCCAGTACTCCACCACCCGTGCAGGCTTTGAAGCCAATCTGAAAACATTTGGTAACATGTTGCCCGAAGGGCATTGTCTGCCAAAGTCCATGCACGAAAGAGGAAACTATTGGGATCGCTTAGCATGGATTATGAAAAGATAGATTGTTGTCCAAAAGGTTGCCTTCTGTTCTGGAAACAGTATGCGGATGACAAGTACTGTAGTCTTTGTGGGGCCTCTAGTATCATGAGAAAACGGAGCCCGATGGTCAGAAGACGCAGGGAAAAGTCGCTGTGAAGATTCTTCGGTACCTCCCATTCATAAAAAGAATCAGCGGCTTTACTTTTCTGAGGAGACTGCCACGCAGATGACTTGGCACAAGAAGGGGAAGAGATACGCCGACGAGTTCGGACGAAAAAGATGGGACATCCATCTGATGGTAAGGCATGGGAGAATTTTGATGAGAAACACCCCGATAAGGCAGCAGATGCTCGGAATGTCAGAATTGCGATAGCAACAGATGGATTCAATCCATATGGTATGTCGAGTCCTCGTACAGCTGCTGGCCCGTGTTTGTTATTCCGCTCAATCTCCCTCCCGGGGTCCTAATGCAAAGGAAGTTCATGTTTATGTCGCTGATCATTCCAGGGCCCGAATACCCGGGGAAGAATTTGAGTGTCTACATGCAACCGCTTGTGGATGATTTGCACCACTCATGGCACAATGGGACGTGGACATACGACCGAGCATCAAAGAAAAACTTCTTGATGAGAATTTGGTACCACTATTCCATGCACGACCTACCCGGGTATGCCCTATTCTGCGGATGGTGTACAGCTGGTAAGTGGCCATGCCCAGTGTGCAGAAACCGACTTGAGTTCACTTGGCTAAAGTCAGGTCGCAAGTATGTCGCGTTTGACAAGCATCGACCGTTCCTCAAAAGAAGGCATCCTTACCGAGAACATAAAAAACTTCACGAAGGGCAAAGTCGTGCGTGAAGAAAAAGAGATACCGAAGTTCGATGGTGCAACTGTTGATGCCGAGCTACGTGCTCTCGTGCCTGCTCAGGTACCTGGCCCAAAATTTGTGGGATATGGTGTAACGCACAACTGGACTCACGTGGCAGGCTTAACGCAGCTAGAGTATTACAAGGACCTCGAACTTCCCCATAACATCGATGTGATGCACACCGAAAAGAATGTTGGAGAGATGCTCTTTCACACAGTCCTGAACATTCCTGGGAAGTCAAAGGACAATGTCAAGGCTAGAGTTGATGTTGAGAATCTCTGTGATAGGGAGAGATTACACATGCAGCCTCCTGACCGCCGTCGAAAAAATTGGTTCAAGCCGAATGCACCCTACTGCCTTGATAATATCCAAAAGAAGGAGACATTCAAGTGGCTCAAACACGACGTGATGTTCCCTGATGGTTATTGTTCCAATATAAGTAATGGAGTCAATCTTGTAAAGGGAAATGTCACTGGGCTCAAGAGTCACGACTATCATATATGGATTGAGCGGTTGATGCCGGTGATGGTTCGAGGGTATCTCCCCGATCGTATCTGGCGAGTGCTTGCGGAGTTGAGCCATTTCTTCCGCACGCTCTGTGCGAAGCAGATATGTCCCGTGATTATTGGGAAGCTGCGTGATCTTGTGCCGGAGTTGCTATGCAATTTAGAGAAGATCTTTCCGCCAGGCTTCTTTGTTCCGATGGCACATCTCGTTGTGCATCTCGCGAACGAGGCACTCTTGGGTGGACCGGTGCAGTTTCGTTGGCAGTTTTGTATTGAGAGAGAGTTCAAGTATATTCGAAACATGACTGGAAACAAAAATAGGATTGAAGCATGCATAGCTGAGGCAACAATACTTCGGGAGATGGCAGACGCCGTGACAACGTACTATCCCGATGAAGTATCCACTATGCATAACCCGGTCTCTCGGTACAATGTCGACGAGCCCAAGCATGACCCCAAGCTCCTCCTCTTCCAATGTCCCGGTGGCAAGGCCGGTGGTGGTGTAAAATGCAGTTGACCAAGGAAGAGAAGGATTGCATAATGCTCTATGTGCTTACGAACATGACGGAAGTAGTCGGTTTCATCAGGTAAAATGGTGAACAAATTACTTTGCAACTAGTAACTCGGTTTCGGTCTAATACCTATTTTCTCCTTTTAGCCAATTCCAAGATGAACAGTGGTCGGGAATGGCGGATCCCTCTCCCGCGGAGCTGGACACTCTTCTGAAAAAGGGTGCTCACGGAGGAAAAAAATTTGTGTCTTGGTTCATGGAAAAAGTAATTTCTAACCTGTCCCTCTTAGCTTGCAATCTGTGACTTGTCCCTCTTATTACACGTAACTAATGCACAAAACAATTTGAACCGTACTTGTAGGGAGCTGATCGCAACGTTGAGATGACGGATGAGTTGAGATGTGTTTCCCAAGGTTTTAACCGTACCGTCATGAAGTATGAGAAGTATGATGTGAATGGGTTCCGCTTCCATACAGAGTATCACCAGAATAGTCGGCCGAATGCAAAAACTGTAAATACTGGGGTCTTCACCAAAGGATCCAGAGGAGCCGATGGAGCCGATTACGTAGATTACTACGGAAGGTTAGAAAAGGTATACGAGCTGAAGTTCAATCGTACGAACATAGAACTCAAGCTCGTTGTGTTCCAGTGCCATTGGTTCGACCCACGCACTGGACCACACGGTGGACTGAGAAGTGACCCTTCCATTGGGTTAGTTGAAGTTAAGCCTTCAACCACCTATAGCGGAGCCGATGTCTTTGTTGTGGCTCACCAAGCCAAGCAAGTTTATTATTTGCCCTACCCATGCCAGAAAGAGAACCTCAAGGGCTGGGAAGTCGTGTTCCGGGTATCGCCACATGGTAAGCTACCCATGCCCTCTGCCGACGATTACAACAACATTGACCCTAAAACATACGAGGGAATTTTCTATCAAGAGCAAGAGGACTTCGGGGACTTTGCCTTACAAACGGGTGGTCTTGAGGACCTCGAGAACGATGCACACACTCGTGGTGAGTCAGTGGTGGATCTGAAGGACATAAATATGCTCTCGAAGTTACAGGCGGACAATGCCGCCGATGACGAGCCTCCACCGTGCGATGAGCCTCCAACCTACTACACACGTGATAGTGATAGTGATAGTGAGAATGAGAACCAACTAAATTATGAGAGTGATTATTCGGGGTGAGCGTCTTTTATGTCTCTATGCTTAGTATTTATTTTTCAACATGCTTCTTAATTGCATTACATCTTTATGCTTGGTGTCTACATGTTATTATGTCTTTATGCTTTAGTATTTATTTTTCAACATGCTTCGTCATTGCATTACGTCTTTATGCTTACTGTCTACATTTTATTATGTCTTTATGCTTACTTGTTTTCTCTTTCTCAATGCAGGTGATTGAACAATATGAGCCAAGGCAAGGAAAACTCCTCGTCCCTGATTAGTAAGATTAGTAAGATGATGGTACGGAAGCCTGGAGTTACACGGAGTGGACGACCTTCCACCTCGCGTTACGCCGTGGACGAGGGTGCGAGTAGGACGAGGTGGAGGACGAGGTGGAGTAGACGTGGCGGAGGACGAGGTGGAGTTGCCCTCCGCTTCTGGCGACGTGGCTTCCCAGTCTAGACACGAGGTGGAGACGAGGCGAGACGGAGGACGAGAGGTGGAGGACGAGGTGGAGCTGGCGCCGAAGCGGCCGCGGATGCGTGGCGAAGCGGGAGTCCCCGACGAGGACATGGAGCCTAGGAGCGAGGAGGCGAAAGCCCTCATTGTTCCTCAGGGCGTTGAGTAAGTGTACTAATTTTGTAATTTTGAACATGTAATTTCATTGTGTTCATAACAATTTGGCATATGTACTAATGTTTGATTATTGTGCAGCAAATGGACATGGCCAGCACCTAAGATTCCCCGCACTCCTGGGAGCTTGCTTGGAGCTCTAATTAGGCAAAATTGGCCGGGCTTGTACACCGTCGGTCCCGACGCCGAGGCAAAGTTAGCCTATAAATGGGTGGACTATGAGGCTGCCCCTATCCCGGGCTTCGAGACAGCTGCTGACGCCGTGATCACCGGGTTTTGGGTAAGACATATTTTTCGAGTTCCGTTCATAGTTTATGACTCCACCGTGCTAACTCATGACTCTCACAATTTTTTTATGCATGGTTGAAGAAGCATTTTCGGGTGGCGGACGAGCATAGAGACACGGCGGCTCGCGTATTGCGTGCTCATTGTGTGAGGTTGACACGGCAACAATTCTACAACCAAAAGCATACGTCCGCCAATACTTTCACGTATGAGAAGACGGGCAAGAGGGCCAAGAAGGAGGAGAATGTCAAGACGGCACAGAAGATGACGAGGGAGGAATTCCTTTCGGTAAGTGAACTGTCAATGAAATTCTATATTGCTGCTAAGTTGCCATTGCATTATCTCTTCTTGAATTGCATTTTCAGGTTATGCCCGACTGGGCCGACGGCAAAGAAGACGCATGGGATGCGTTGGTTACGAGGTGGGTCGGGGGAGACCCCGAGTTCGACGCCGTGAGCCAGCGGAACAAGGCAAACCGAGGCACCGAGGGAACACACATTGCGGGAAGCCGCAACATCTTCCGCTTCAAGGAAAAGCTGGTATATATATACATGGAACGACCTCCATTTATTTTCCCCTCATGTTTCTACTTGCTACGCATGACATTTCTTTTCGCGATGCAGGACGCCGATAGGGGGGAGGTAAGCTCTGAGTTGCAATCGTGGAAGAAGATGAAGGAGAAGAAGCGCGATCTATCGAAGCCTCAGCCCCAGCTTCCTGAGTACTACAACAATGCCAACGAGAACTTGGAGAGGTACTCCACGACGTTCCAGTCTTTTCACCCGGAGGTGGATGACCCCTTGAGCCAGGAGGTCGACGAGAGGTCGATGGTCCTCTCGGGCATGGAAGGCCGCATGGCCGTAATCTCTTTCTTCAGAATGTGGTCAGGCCTTCCATGAGCTTCACGCAGGCAAAAGCTACCCTCCCTGACGGCAGCCCCCTTATCGCGCCTCGTCGACGGCCTCGTCGACCCACTTCCACCGATGTAAGTTTTTCTCATTTTCATCCTCTTTCCGACATTCGTTCCTGCATGGCTAAGTTGACAGTTCCATACCATATTTTCGAAATTGTAGCCCGATCTTGAGGCAGCCTACGCTGCCGCTCATGCGGAGTATCAGGTGGCCTATGCCCAGTGGCTGGAGATGAATACAGCCTACTCCTCGTATCAAAAGTCGTTCCGTGCTGTAAGTTTCAACCTTTATTTTTGTCTAATATGACAAGTCCCACTTCCCTAGTTTGAACCTTTATTTTGGCAACGTCTAACATCTAAACTATCTTGCAGTCGGTGCTGAACTTTTTCACCACTGGAGTGCGGGTCCCCCCTTCTATGGAGGAGCCTCCGGAGCCGGGGCCGTGTCCACGGTTTCCATCGAAGGACGAGTTCGCTCTCACCTACTACTCATCGACCCCGGTAAGTTTGATGCCAAACCACTAGTTACCGCTTTTCCTTTGCCTCGCAAGTTGCTAACTCTTGCTCAAACATGTAGGGAACGGGATGCTCGTCGGAGAACCCACACTTTGGTCGTGCTTCTCCTAGTGCCTCGCCGGGTTCGCGTGAGATGGTGAGGTTTGATGCTGATCCTTCGCTTGGTGCTTCGCCGGGTTCGCGTGAGATCACACCGGTACATCCCGGTGGTCCTTCTCCTGGTGCTTCGCGTGGTGCTTCGACTTCTCCTGGTGCTTCGCCTTCTTCTGGTGGTTCTACTGCTGCGCCGAGCCGTCGATCGCCTATGTTCACCCGGGGAGATATGGGGTACACCCCGTCGCCGCCGCAATAGATGTAGGGATTGATGATCTAGACATTTAGCTATGTATGATGATGGTCCTATGTGTGTATGTACTCGATGATATAGCATTTTGCTTGATGATATTGCTTTTGGATGATATATGGAGCTATGTGTGATTTTGTTTGTGATGATATTGTCAGGATCCTGTTTGTCGCCATTTTTGCTGGAATATGGGAACCTGTAACCAAAATGCAAAAAAAAAATCTGGGAGAGTTGTGCCGACGGTATTCCCGTCGGCACAGGCATGGCCGTGTGACCAAATGGTCAGGCCTGTGCCGACGGGAATACCGTCGGCACAACCCCCAGTCTGGACTGTCCAGGCGCTGCCACGTGTACCCCTGTGCAGGCGAGCTCGCCCACGATGGGACCCACCGTACCTACGCCGACGGATTTTGTGCCGACGGGCATTTTTTCACCGTAGGCATCGCCTGTGCCGACGGAAAAATTCTGTGCCGACGGGCAAATAGTCTGTGCCTACGGGAACCTACGCCGACGACCCTGTGCCGACAGTCAGCCCTGTGCCAACGGGTAACGCATCTGCTGTGCCGACGGGTAACGCATATGTGCCGACGGTAAAGTACCGTCGGCACAGGTGGCCCATCCTGTAGTGATGCATGTGTAAATTTAGTATTGCCGAGAAGTTTCGAAGTTCTCTATGGCTGTTCGATATGGTAGCCACTCCTCCTAAAATGAGTAGTACAACACCAAATTAATTAATCTGAGATTACCGCATAATCATCTAGGAGTAATTAATTTGCTGATGTACTCTTTCTTGGAGGAGAAGACATGCTGCAGCCTTTGATCTATCGGGGGAGGTACCATTGAACAGAGAGAGAGAACAACATTGCTTGCTCATGCAACTGCATATACTATCTTCTGGGGCATCTAAATTTTCCGGTGAAATCTGTTAAACTTAGTCGCGGCACCGATCGACGACATTTCGCACCGTGGAATAGGTCTATGCATGTACCATATGGGATTCAAATGCACCGACCTTTCCTTCTTGTACGAGGATTCCTAGCTTCTTCTTGTTCAATGTTCATATTCATAGAAAGTTTGGCGGCCACCAGCTTGTTACTCGCTTCCACCGACAAAAAACGTCGCCATCCGACGATACTACGTGCTGGCCGGTGCGGCCGTGATCCGACACATGGTTAGTTGGGGGCGACAGCTAGCTTAGCACGGGTAGTTAACGCGCGTGCGTATATTAATTTCTAGGAGAAGCTATCTCCTAGTCAAATCTTGAATCAAACAACGTTGTTCGTTATAGTAGTTGGTAGACACACATCACACATGAATGTATTTTTTTTTTCGAGATTGACAGGGGGAATAAAATTCCCCACTGTTTGTTGCATTCATCGAAAAGTAGCCTGGCGGGGCATGTTCTTACAACGGATGGAGAAATTTACAGGGGGATATAATGGAAGAGAGAACAACGAAAATACAAGAAAAAAGACAACTAGAAACAAGAGAGAAAAACACTAAGGAAGGGGGAGGTAAGCAATGAAGCCCACCGAAACCCCCGTGAGGCCGACAGTTCGAGAACTCGAGCCAGCCGCTAGAGGAGATCTCCGGTGAGAATCTCAACACCGAAAGCTAGTAGCCGAAAAGGACTTCACTGGCACAGACGAAAGGCATCGGATAGCCGAGTCTGTGCGACGACACCGGTGTGCCGTCGTCGTAGCCGAAGGACGCTGCGCCACCGAGACCAAGCACAGTCGAAGGGCGTCGGATAGCCGGGACTGGGGCGACGACACCGGTGTGCCGACCCCGTGGTCGAAGAGCGACGCATGCCGAAGCCACCCCAGGAAGTCCGAGGAGCAGGTAGTAGAGACGTGGGCACCACAACAGGAGCACACCGAGGACGTCACTGGCACAGACGAATGGCGTCGGATTGCCGAGTCTGTGCGACGACACCGGTGTGCCGTCGGCGTAGCCGAAGGACGCTGCGCCGCCGAGACCAAGCACAGTCGAAGGGCGTCGGATAGCCGAGACTGGGGCGACGACACCGGTGTGCCGACCCGTGGTCGAAGAGCGACGCATGCCGAGGCCACCCCAGAATATCCAGGAAGCTTCGTCGGAGCCATCGAGACCACCGCCTAATCCACAAGGATATGAGCGAAAGATCTAGCGGAAGGCAAGAGGCAAAAGCCGCCCGATGCAGCATGTCAGGCTCCAAGGCGATGCCTCCAGGGAGGAAGAGCGACGCCGAGGCAACGCCATCGCCTGATCCGGGAAGGATCGGGGATTTCTCCCGGAGCACCGACGGGAAAACATGGCACAAGGGACACCTCCACGGAGGAACACGACACCCGAAGGCGCCGCTGCCCATAGGCTTTCGCCTCTGCAGTGCCTCCCAAACGCAATCAGGGGGTCAGCATCACCACCCCTGCATCCCAACGGAGTGGAGCAGAGGGCCCAGCCTCGGCGGAAGAAGAGCAGAGCAAGAGCGGACCGGGCCGGCAGCAGCACCACAGATGGGGCGCCGAACTACCCTAGCAGCGCACCACGGAGGCGGCGCGCACGGAGCAGCAACAGGGGCAAACGAACACGCACGGGAGTGACGCGGCCCGCCCAGCCCATCCGGGGCCCAGATCGGGCCCGTGGAAACTCCGCCGCCAGCAGCGGGCCGGCCGCACTGCACCGTGCCCGCATCCGCCACACGCCAACCGCGTAGACGCCGCCGCCAGAAGCCGCGCCCGCCACCGACCGAGAGCCAGAAGCAGCGCAGGCCGACGCCGGCGCGACCAGCACCGAGGGGAACCCGCCGCCGCACGGGAGCGGAGCACGGGCGGAGAGCTCGCGGGGGAAGCTCGCCGGGGCGAGGTCGCGAGGGGGGGAGGCGGGATGCGGAGGCCCGATGCAGGGCGCCTCCTCGAGCTGCAACGGGGCCGCGAGCGGCAGAGCCCCGCCGCCCCCTTCACCGGCAGCGAGCGGACCTTGTCCGGCGGCTGTCTCCGGGGACAGCGAGGGAGCGGGGGCGAGGACGGGGGTGGGTGGCGGCGGGGTTAGGGTTTGCCCCTCCCGTCGCCCAGAGAGGAGGCAACACGAGGGGGAGAAGTTCCTCTACCGATGGGTCTCTTTGTGATGAATAGTCTCCCACATGAATGTATATGAAGCAAGGCTTATATATGGTCTGGTTGTCGCGATCGATGTGTCGGTGAGTCATGCTGGTCTGACTAGGTAGATCTTGATTTCAGTGGCGGACCTTGACCAACATTACAGGAGGGGCCAAAACATATTAGATGGCAACCGGGGGGGGGGGGGGGGTTATTAGAATTATTTTGTGTTTTCTATGGTCAAATATTGTAAATACTACGTAGTATTGTGCAAATTGTAATTAAGTTGGGGGAGGGGGCATGGCCCTTTTGGCCTCCAGTAAGATCCGCCACTGCTTGATTTGGTCCTCTTTTTCTTGGAGAGGGTGATACATGCATGCTCCTCGACGATCGGTCAAAGGACAAGAGCTTAAAGAACAAAAAAATTTGCCACACGACGGCACGTGAGCAGGATTAGCTAGTACGATCAGCGCGAGACAACATCCATGTCAGGTTAGAAGTTCTGATGCATTCTTGTTGGAGTTCCCCATCTTCACACTACCAAGTGATTCGTCCCTGGTGGCATCAGGGTGTCCAGCGATGGAGTCTTGGGGGCGGTGGAGAGGACTAGGGTTTGATTGCGTTTTCTTGTCTGTTTCTTCGGTTTTTGTGTAAAGTTTTAGGACTGTTTTGTAATTTCTTATTTTTATTTTCAGTGTCCCGATTGTAACTTGTACCCACCAAATTTTATCTAATGCAGCAATTAGGGGTCCTTATTAGTTATTTGAGGCCCCTACCCCTGTTAAAAAAAACATCCACGTCCGGTCAGAAGTTTCTATGCAATTGTAAAATTCCCATTTATTCGTACATCTTTCTCTTTGCTCTTTTTCTGTTATCGGTCAACCGAGAATTAAGTTAAAAAGGATTTATGTCATAATTCGTGCATATGTGTTTGCAATTGCAACCATTTTTTCACTTATACATGACTTGCACGTGAAATTGGGTGATTAGAGATAATCCTTATTACCCTAAACGCCATAAGGTTGGCACCTCCGCACATGATAGACTACCGGTTCCATGGTCCCTACTTCAGATGTTTACGAACAGGGTGAAGGCCAAAAGCCAAGACCAAAAATAAAGTCTACTCTCACGGCATAAGAACCATCAAAGCCTTGGCGCCTGCTAAGGTCGAAACACCTAACTCGTCTTTAATCCTAGCAACAAGCATCGTAGAGATTGTAGATTTCCAAAGACAAGAGCATTTCTTTGTGTCCAAATCTCTCAATACACAAGCATGGCAAGAAAGGTCACGACCTTCCTCAAGGGGGGCCTTTTAAGAATCATGTTTATTGATATCTCTTTGGCCGCAGATGGCTACATGACAATCAGCGGGTGTGATGTCATAGAGGCCAAGTTGCGACTTCAAGTTGGACCACACCCTAATGGTGATGCGGCATTTCAAAAAGAGGCGAGTCGTCGACTCTGTTTGCACTTGGTTATAAAGTTTGCAAAGACCACAATTGTGCCAGATTCTTCGCTTAAGCCTATCCACAATACACACTATATTATAGAGAATCAACCGAGTAATATTCTGAATTTTTTTGGGCACCAAGTCTTCCAAACCGTGGGAGGCATGATCGAGGTGGCGAGGCTTGAAAATTGCATATTGTAGGCCGAAACCGGCAAGTAGAAACCACCATCAGTGAGATTTTGAGCAATATTCACTGTTAATTTGGATAATGCACACCATCTTCCAAATTTAAGGATATGCTCTAGGGATAACCCAACTGGGTGTTGATTTGAGAAACCCAAAAGCCACTACCTAAAAATGTGTGGATCAAACACTCATTCTTTTTGGATAGATAGTGGACGGGAAAAGATGTCTTTAGGTTGCATGCCATCAAGCCAAGGCGACTCCCAAAACAAGGCCTTCATGCCATTTCCACTGGAAACCTTTGTGGCCGCCGCAAAGAGATGGTGATCATGAGCGGGTGCAAGGGTTCGTCAATCGGATCCATGGATTTGTGTCATCAATCCATAACCATCTGAGCCGAAGAGCCGAGGTAAACTTGTGAATGTTGAGTCTCGGGGACCACCGAAGGTTTTAGACCTGCAAACAATGTCCTAATCGAGTTTACCCTTTATACCGGAGACATTTCGCACGCCGCCCAAAGGAATGCTCTCCGAATGCTATCAAAAAATTTGATAGCAGCTCTATCCAAATATGAAGCACCTCTATCCAAATATGAAGCAAGGTGATAAAAATAGATCACAATTCTGGTGAGCACCGACTTGACGAGAACCGATCGGGCCACATGCATGCTTCCAAGCTAAGCTAAGGAACAAAGCTTGCCGGCCACCTTATTTTCCAAGTATCAAAAACGGATTTTTTTTTTCACTTTTCCTATTTAACAGCTAGCTGTTTTGTAATTCAGAAACATACACTTTTTGGACCGTCCGATTCGTTTCACCAATCTAAGCGCTCTCTCCCTCATTCTTTTATTTTTTTTCAGTCTCGCGGCTTTTTTTCTTTTTCATTTCGTGTTCGGAGACGGTGCTCTGCGCGTCGGTTCGCTCGAAGGAGAGGCGGAAGACATGGCGGAGGCCAGAGAGGTCACCGCCGCAGCCAGATCAGCTGGCGCTGGTGGGGGCGGTGCTTCGGGAGTCGGGGATACAGCCGACGGAGAGAGTGGCGACCGTGGAGGCGGCGCTGGGTTCGATTGAGAGAGCCGCCGCTCGCGTCAATCGCCGTCCAATGGCGAAGGGACCGCCGATTCGTGAGCGTGAAAGGCTTGCGCACCGCCGTAGATATGGGTATCCATCCACCCCCTGCCCCCTGCTCTGTTCTCTGATTTTGGTCTAATTTAGCTCAAATCGCGCTAGTCATCTATGTCGGTGGCTGTAGCTTGTCTTTCGGATGTAGATTGGCGGATGCAGTTGAGTCTACCGCTTCTACAGCGGCGACTGCTACGCCGGCGAGTGGACCAGCGGGAAGAGCCATGAAATCGGCGTCCAGACCTGCTCCGATGGGAGTCATATGTTGGAGAGTTCAAGTGCGGCGTCAAGCACGGCCATGGCAGCTACCATTCTCGGTAAGCGAAATCCCCTGCTTTGATTTGGTCACACTGTTCCATTCCTCAGCAACTGTTCGATTGCCTCATTAGCTCCAGCGACCTTATAATTTGTTCATAGTAATTCAAGCAACATCGGCGAGAAATTCATGCATTGGTTGCTGCTAATTTTTAACGTTCTGTCGCAGTTTGTTTCAGAAATGGTGATCGGAACTCAGGGGAGTACTTTGGGGACAAGATCCATGGGTTTGGTGTCTACAGCTTTGCCAATGGCCATTGCTACGCAGGCTCATGGCATGAAGGCAAGAAGCATGGACTTGGAATGTACACATTTCGGAATGGCGACAAGCAATCAGGGGACTAGGACTTTGGCACCCTGAAGAGCCCCTGCCATGGACCGATCCCTCTGTTTAGCGTGACGTGCATGTATACACCAATTTTCTTCACACATTTCTCCCTATGAGTCTTACCTCTGCAATTCCCTGGTGTATTCTAATGGTTCTATTGCATCAGGGGAGTTCGTCCTAAATCGCTGTTGCTTGTGTTTGAGCTTGCTGATGGTTAGTTTAGGGTTCAGTTTTGGTGATTATACTAGGCTTTAGATGATTTTTAGGTCAGTCTGCTAGTGTGCTCAGGCTGATGGTGTGCTCATATATTTATCTCATTCTTGGTTTAGTTTCTCATTCTTGGTTTCATTATTTTTCTTGATTATTTCATTACTTCAGTGTATCATGATTTTCATTTTCACTCTCTTAATTTACTTGATTATTTCATTACTTAATTCACTCATAATTTGCCTTTCATTTCTTTATTACTTCATTTTCTCATTTCTTTATTACTTGATTCACTCATAAATTATTTTTGAACGATTTTCATTTTCATTTTTATTTTCGTTTTCTTTTCTGTTTTCATTTACTTTTTTATTTTTATTTTCGTTCTTTTAATTTTTCTTTTTCTTTTTCTTTTCCTGTTTCTTTTCTTTTCCTATTTCTTTTAATTTGTTCATGTTTCTTTCTTTTCTCTTTTGTTTTCACTTTTTATGATTTTGAACAAAAATTCAAACTTAAAAAATGTTTAGATTTTCATTACTTCTTTCCCTCAGTTTTCTCAGTATTTTCTCAGACCCTCAGTCCCTCATAATTTGTAATTTTAGTTCTTCATTCCTTTAGTCTCTCATAATTTGCATTTTCATTTGTGGAAGTTATTTCATTATATTATTTCATCATTCATAATTTGCATTTTCATTTTCCTAAGTTTCTTGAGTATCTCAAAATTTGCATTTTCCATTTTTTTCCTGGGTATTTGGGTGGGGTAACTCCGCCCACCATTTGTTTTCAGTTTGGTAGGCGGTTCCACCAACCCGGGTAAAGGAGGAGGATCCATATTCATAGTTTTTATTCGGAAATGTTCATTTTATAGGGTTTGAGAGTTGCTCATATGTGTTGTTCATTTTTTCAGTCCTTTTTTGATTGCTTAATCATTTTGCATGTGTGATTCCCTTTGAGCTATTTTGCGTCTTTTTACACTGAGTTTTGTGTTTTGTTTAGGGTAGTTAAAAACATCATCGACTCTGCATATATACAACCATTTAGATGGGTTCTTTTAAGTTGGATAGTTGGTTTTTCAAGCCTCAGTAAAGACTGAACGTCTTGATATCCAAGTCTCGTCAAAAAGTTCATTCTTCCTACATATTAAAATAATTGAGCAATAATCTGCAGGTTCAGAACTAGTACACAAGTCGTCTGTTCTGATCTAAGTTTTTCTTCCATCTTCCCTTATCTAATGTCCCTCCTATTGGTTTTCTTTTTCTTTTTCTTGAGAGTTTATGTGGATCTCGATCTGGAGGAGCGAAGAAGCAGCAGTGGACGCGATGGGGCAGGGGGTGGAGTAGGTGAGCCCGTACCTCTCTTTCTTGCTGGAGAAGAAGAGTAGTTCTGAGCTGTGCTTTTGCTTTGGGTTGCCCACCTGATTTGATGGGTTTTTCATGCTTTTTATTTGTTCCCAGCTTACCAGGCTTTTTCTAGCATCAGGTGGGGAAAAATGTTCAGTACTGAAAACTGAGTCCGTTTACCCCAGTTTGTGCAGCGACTCAAAAGGGACTAAAAAAATGTGTCTGTTTGCCGGGAAAGTAAAACAGACAGAAAGATGACTCAGTTTTGAGTTTACAGCTGTCTCTATCTTATTGGTTCAAAAAACTGTCTGTTTCTGAAAATCAAAACAGCTAGCTGCTGGATAGACACTCCCTTTTTTTTAGCCGCATCACCGTCACCCACCCAGAGAGGGGAAAATCGTCCTGTCGTGCCAAGGCGCTCGCACGCGCGTATGTATGTATGTACCTAGACTACTACTCCGTACGTGGGAGACATGGATGCATGACTACTTGGAGGCACCGACCATTTCTCGTCAACTGGCCTCAAGATATATTCTTCCGCGCATGTCCCATGCATATATATGACATCGTCACCGCCACGTACTCTACATGCGCGGTTGGTAACTTGCACCGACAGACAGCAGCACGTCGCCGTCGATGCTGACCGGCCGCGTTCGATCGCGTGCGACTGTCACCGACCTCGGCACCTCGCGTACACACTTGAGAAATAACCTGCGCAGTTTGACGAAGGTGTTTCTTTCTCCGCAATATATTCGGCCGCTGTTTCTGCGATAGATAGCTTAATTTGTCTTGACAAGAAAGTTCCAAACGGTCGTGCGTTTGACTTGCACGCATCAATTAACTAGTCGGAGAAAGCACGGGTGCATGTAATAATTCTACTCCTATTCAAATAGCCGTATTCATTAGCGATTTACATGTGTGCCAGTTTTGCATATGTAGTAAGTACTGTATTGAATAATACGCACGACCAGTTCGTGAACTTTCTGGTAGCTGTTCGAGTAGCTTCGAAACGAACGCGCCGGTAAGTTTTACAATCGCTCTGTCTCTTAGCTCTTCTGTTGGTGTCACGTCCGTCAGTATTGTGATTTTCGTCGCTGTTCATACAGTCATGCATACAAGCCCCTCTCAGTCTCAGTCATACTGCAAATCACAGGAGTAGGTCCAACGTTGATCCGGACTACTGCGCTGCAACTGCAATGCAACAGGCACGCACACTGCGCCGTCCTCTGCCTCTTTGGTTCCCTCGAGAGGGAAAGAGAGCAACACGATACAGTAGTAGCCATGATAATTTTTTGAAGCGGTCACGGGGGAGAGAGTCCCCACCTGAATTTTATTGCATCAAAACTAGTCCTTTAGGTTACAACTGAAAAAGAAGAAATTACAGACGAGAGGTGGTCTCTCCAGCTCTGAATGGAGGCTAGCATTAGTCGGTCTTTTATGCGATGTGCCCAGAGAGTAACATCCTCTCTAATGTTCCGAATAATGATCTCGGTTGACAGGTTTAGCTGTCTGAAAACTAGAGCGTTTCTTGAGTCCCAAATCTTCCACAGCACGGAGGTGAGCGCGAAGGGCCAGCTGCTGTTGGAGAGGCAGTGGTGCTTGTAGGTCTTCCAGAGGTTGATTAGGGCGAAGGAGAGAGGCGGAATCCCCAGCGTTGTCCAGACATGCGCTGCTGCCGGGCATGTGAAGAACAGGTGCTCTCTGTCCTCGATGACGGCCGGGCATCGGGGGCACTTGTCGTAGTCGATGATGTGCTTGTGGAAGAAGTTCTTTCTCATGTGCAGCCTGTCGAGGTGGAGGAGCCAGGCGAAGACGCGGATCCGCTGTGGGGCGCCAGACCGCCAGATTGGCGTAGTGGCGTCTGAACGGAGGCTGCTGTGCATCTGCCTGTATGCAGCCCGAGTGGAGAATTTTTCTCCAGTGAGCATCGATCTCTGGTCCGGCATTGCTGTCAAGTGGAAGTCCTGCAAAAGATCAGAAAGCGAGGCGAGTTCTAGCTCGGCTGCACGGGTTAGCCTATTACGCAGGTAGCTTTCGATCCCATCATTCAGCACTTCAGAGACAAGGGCTTTTTGTTTGGTGTGGTGGGAGTAGAGGGCTGGGTAAGCAGCTGAAAGTGGTTGGGAGGTAATCCACGTATCATCCCAGAAGAAGGTGGATTGTCCATTGTGAACTTGGCATTGAGTGAGCTGTGAGAGCATAGGTAAATATTTGGTGAGCAGGGTTGTGAGGTAGGATTGGTTTTGGTATGGTGTATGGTGGCATGGGGAGTGTTGCAGGAGCCATGTTTTCCATGGAAGGTCTTCAGCATGCAAGAATTTAAAGCAAAACTTCAACATAAGGCAAATGTTTTGTAAGTGCAAGTTTTTAATTCCTAGGCCTCCACAGTTTTTTTGGGGTACAAGCGTTATCCCACGCAACAAGACACTTAGCACCCGAGCAAGAATCATCGTCTGACCAGAAGAAGGTCCTACGTCGCTTATCAATTTTCTGGAGGATCATGATGGGGATGATGAGGGAGGACATGTAGTAAGTGGGGAGGCTGTCCAGGACAGCGGCAAGTAGGACAAGCTTGCCTCCTTTGGAGAGCAAGCATGCTTTCCATCCTGCGAGGTACCTGTCGATGCGATCTAGCAGAGGTTGAAAAGCGGAAGGGGGTAGTTTGATGGGCGAAAGGGGAGTCCAAGATAGGTTTGGGGGAAGGCGGAAATTGGTGTGCCTAGAATGTTAGCAATTTCTTGGGTTAGGGCTTGGGAGGTGTGGATGGGTACGAAGGTCGTTTTGTGGTAGTTAATAGTGAGACCAGTGGCAGCGGCGAAATCATCTAGAATGTTCCTAAGGATGGTGGCGGCGACAGGGGAGGCTTTGGCGATGATGAGAGTGTCGTCAGCGTATTGGAGGACGGCGGCTGGAAGTGAGGGGTCGATGGGGTGCATGAGGTCCGAGTCGGCGAGAGCCGTGATGATTTGGCGCTGAAGGAGATCAGCCATGGCGATGAAGAGGTAGGGGGAGAGGGGGTCCCCTTGTCGGAGACCGTTTCTGCATTGAATCCAAGGTCTAGGTACCCGTTAAGCAAGATCGCAGTTCTACCCGTGGTGAGGATGTCGCAGATCCAGGTGCAGAAACGGGGTGGGAAGCCGCGGTGTTCGAGAAGGGTGAGTAGCAATTCCCAGGAAATGGAGTGAACGCTTTCCTAAAATCAAGCTTAATGACCATAGTGGGTGTTTTTCCGTTTGTGGCAGCATTTTATGAGGTCGGCGGCGTAGGCAAATTCTCGGAGATACACCGCCCAGAGATGAAGCCGGATTGGTCGCCACTGACGAGCATCGGAATGTATTTTTTGAGGCGGTTAGTTAGAACTTTGGCCACAACTTTTATAGGGCAGTTTTGAAGCGAGAATGGTTGGAAAGCGTCCAGAGTTTCTAGCGGTGTTAGTTTTAGGCAGAAGGATGATATGGGATCGGTTGATACAGGATGTGTCCGCGTAATGGTGGTAAAAATCGTCAAAAAGAGCGCGGACTTTATTTTTTGTGATGTTCCAGAAGTGTTTATAGAAACCAGGTCCGAAACCATCAGGGCCTGGGCTTGCATTGTAATTCATTTGGTGGAAGGCGTCAAAAATTTCCTGGTCCGAGAAAGGTTAGTCCAAGTGTCTAAGTTGAGGCAGCGGCGACGGGTAGAGTTGTTGTAACGATATGTTCCAGTTAGGGGTATTGGAAGTACCAATTAGGTTTTTGAAGAAAGAGGTTAGAATTTCCATTTTTCGCTGGGGTGCTGTGAATTCTAGCCCATTGTGTTCGATGAGTGCAATTTTATTGTTTCGGAAGCGGCTGGTGGCACAGGCATGAAAGTACTTGGTGTTTTCGTCACCATCGATGGCGTATTTAATTTTTGATCTCTGATGCCAGTGAGTCACACGTTGGCGTATGGTGCGCTGTAGTGAGTGAAGGACAACATGTCTTAAAGTTTTTTTCCAGGGAATTTAAGAAACGGTTTTCTTCTATTTGATCGAGGAGAGAAATAACAAGCTTAGCGTTTGTTTCCCTGGAGATCGTCGTAGCTAAAGAACGTTTCCAAGTTTTTAGGGTGAAATGGCACTTTTTGGTGGCGGCAGAGATGTTTTTTGAACCGTTTGAATGTAGTTGGGCCGAGTTCTAGGCCTGCTCGATGATGGGCCTGGCGGACGGCAAATGGGCCCAGCTATTTTCAAAACGGAAAGTGGCGGGACGTGGGATGGCAGTGGTGACGTGGACTATGATGGGGACGTGGTCTGAGAGGAATCTAGTTACCGACGAGATGGAGGTTCCGGGGAAGGCTTGGGCCCATGCATGGTTGATGAACACCCTGTCAATGCGTTGAAGTGTGGGCTGGTCACGATTATTTGACCAAGTATACGCTCTATCTAGAAGTGGGAGGTCTATAATAGCAAGGGCGTTTATCGTGTCATTGAAAGCATCGGCTTCATTTTGTCTAAAGGAGTCCGAGTTCTTGTCGGATTGGGAGCGCATGAGATTAAAGTCACCAAGGATGATCCAAGGCGTGGAGGGGTCAGTAGGCTTGAGCTGAGCCATCTCTGCTAGAAAGTTTGGTTTTAGGGCGTGTTGGGTGGGAGCGTAGATATTGGAGACGCATAGGAGTTGGTTGTTTGAGTTTATTTTAATAGTTGCATTGAGAGAAAATTCTTTAGTAGTGACCGAGACCATAGTGAAGATAGAAGGTGATATAGCGGTCAAAATACCTCCTGCTGTTCCGTCAGCCGGTTTGAAGTGGTAGTCCGAGATAGAACGTGGGAGAAAGGTTCTAGCTTTTGTATGCGGAACGACGTTGAGCTTAGTTTCTTGAAGGAAGGCGATAGAGGGTTTTATTGTGCTTAACTCAGCGAGGACAGTGTCGCATTTTATGGGGTCTCCGAGTCCACGAATGTTCAGGTTTAGGAAGGAAAAGGTGATGTTATGCATTAAACTGAGAGAGCACCAAGTAATAAAACTTAAGCAAATTCATTTCCAGGCACCGATTACAAGTATGTGAAGCATATTTCGGAAGGAAATTGCTGGTAGGATCATTCGGTAGTAGGGATAAGCTAGTAGGCAGAGAGCACCGATTACAAGTTGGGGATGCATATCTCATAAGGAGATTGCAAGTAGGATCGATCGGTTTAGCTAAGAAAGGGAAAAACAAACACGGTTTTACGAAGCTACTAGGATCCCGGCTAAGGAGAGAGCAGTCCTCGGCAGTTCTTGACTGGTAGATGGCGCGTGCCGAGGTGCGAGCTGGGTGTTGTTCGATCATGGGGGGGTGGCGAACACCGCTGCCTGCCCAATGGCCTCCGCCTCGTCAACGGTTGCCCCGCAGTGCATGGCAACCGCACGGAGGTGCGGCACGGATGTGGCAGGTAATTCAGGCGCGTCCACGAGCCCCGCCTCCTGGAGCGCCGCGAGGAGAGCAGGGTCGCCGGAGTCAGGTCCAGCCTCTTGGCCTTGGCTCGAGTAGCACTGGTGAGGGAGTCGAGAAACTCAGCCTTCTGCGCGTCTGCAATCCTCTGACTGCGGCGCAACTTGGCCTTCTTGTCGTGCGCCCTCTTGGCGCTAACCTGGTGCTTGCGGCGGACGTTGTGGTGCACCAAGGGCTCGTCGTTGGGGGGGCGCCTCGTCGAGCTGCAGCACCTCAAGGGATGCCGTCAGCTTGGACGCGTCGAGCGGGACCCGGCGCCTGCGTTGCCAACCTCGTCAGAGTTGGCGTCGTTGGCAGCACCTCGGGAGCGAGGTGAGTTGGCCGGTGCAGGTGCACTCCCGGCCTGCGAGCCTCCTCTGCGGAAGAGGGTGTGCGGTGGTCCGCCGGTGGGGAGCGTGGGGCCGAACGGCGGCAGAGGGGGTTGGTTGTCGTCCGTGTCGTTGAAGGGGACGGCTCGCACCCCAGCATCAGCCGACGCCAGAGCCTAGCGCTGATGGAGGTGCACGCGGACGACGGCGATCTCGTCGTTGGGCATGCGAAGGATGACGGAGGGGGGGACGCGTGCGGCGGGCTCGAGCATGACATAGGCATGGAGGACAGTGTAGTCCGCAGCCGCGAAGCAGCACCTGTCCACACAACAGAGCTTGCCGAGGTGGCCGAAGAAGAAGCTAGCTCCGGCGTCGTGCCACAGCTCAAGCGGGAAGTCGTAGGCGCGAAGCTCGGCGAGGTCGGTGTAGACCGTGGTGGCCCTGTTGTTGGCATCCTCGGGGCGGTGGAGCGTGACCGGGTTGTCGAAGAAGGGGAAGGGGGACAGAGCGACCGCTGTCTCCCTGTCCACGGTCGTCTGGAAGACGATGAGGGCAGCTCCGGCTGACGTGGCCGCGAGGGTGAACGGTGGGCAGCCGCTGCGGCGTTCCAGGGCCGCGGGACATGGGCGAAAGGGTAGGAGACGGGGGTGGCGATGCTGGCGAGGGCGAAGTTGGTGGCATCGATGGCGAGCCCATGCGGGACGAACAGCTCCAGAGCGGGCCCTCCCGTGCCGTTGCTGCTCGCCGCAGAGCCGGCGGGTCCCATTGGCGTGGCGACTGGAGTGCCGTGCAGGATGTGCCTAGCGGCCTGGCGCTCAGCGTGCGTGGGAGGGTGGCGCATGTCAGGGCACAGTCGGCGTAGGTCTCGGCATGAATGCTTGTCGAGCGCGCGGGGGTGCGCTGGGACGGTGGCGTGGAGTCATCGTCGGAGGAGATGATGACGGGGTCGGCGGCATTGCCGGACTGGGTGGAAGTGAAAACAAGCGGGGAGTCCGGCGAGGGGATGCTAGGGGAGTTGAGGTCGATGCCGTGTGTTCCGATCCAGAGCTCGCCTGCCGGAGCTTGGACAGCGACCGATCCATCGTTGTCGAAGGCTGGTGTGTCGGAGCTGGAGCTAGCCATGGACGGGGAGGAGGGTGGGGCATTGGCGAACGGAGGGAGAGCGAAGGCTAGTGGAATTGGTTCGTGGCAATGGAGGCTACGGTGGCCGTTGCCGCCGCAGCGAGCGCAACGGATGGGGTCACGGCAGCTATCAACTTGGTGATCTGTGGCAAGGCAGCGGAAACAGCGAGGAGTGGGATGAGCCATTAGGGTTTTGTAGAGTTTCTTTTATAGAGGTAAGCGAGGGCTTTGGGTGTGATTTTGGAGGCGGGGTAGGATGCCCTAAAAGGACTCAGCAACGCGTCTCTATAAGGTGAGGCAGAAGGAGATAAGCTGGGCGCGGCAGAGGATAGATGGATATGAGGGCTACCAGGCGGCGGCAGCAGCTGTTCTGTCCCTCGATCGTAGGGCTTTCAAGTACGGAATCCGTAGGGGTATCAGTAGCCTTGCATGAGCCAGGAGAGTGCGGCTGGTCGTGGTCGGTTCCTGTAGATTGGACTTTGGAGGAACCTTGAGAGCTTTGCGATGCCGCTCGTGATCCTGGTGAGTTGATGGCGAGGGGCAGGGATAAGGCGGCGTCGCAGTGTTGGGCTGTCACCGCGGCGCTCGAGACCGGGGCGATAAGGGGATCGATGGGTAAAGGCGTGTTGCGGTCCAAAGTTTGAACCGAGCGGCGGGTAGGCGGCGAGATCGCAGCAGTAGGTTTGCGGCCCAGCAGGCCAGACAGGCATTGAGGCAGCTGTGTAAGTTGGGCTTGGTCAACGGCCTGCAGTGCTGAAAGTCTAGAGCCTGGATCGTCTCCAAAGACTTGGACAGCCTGGGCGTGGGATGGCGAGAAATGCAGCGTAATGCCAGGAAGATGGAGAGGCGAGCGCAGGATCATCTCGTTGCGAACGTTGATCGAAGCTACGACGGTGGTAAATATTTTGTTGTAAGAGTGTGTGATTTTGAACGCATCGTAACCCGAGAACATGGAGTCTAAAGCAATTTTAACGAGCACAGAGCTAGGTTTTGCCTTAGTTGAAATAAAGCTAATCCATAAGCATGCAGAAGATTGGGTGTGTTTGTGGGAAAACAGGTTGTAGACTACGCCTGAGTGGAAGTGCTGAAGGACTTGAGAGCGAAAGAGCAAACCACGGCGTAAGAGGCTAACCTGAGCTGCGTACGCGTGATCGAGTCGCTGCTGGTCCCTTGGCGGCCTTTCTTGATCTGCATGTGGCGGAGCCGCGATGGAGTCGCTCAATTGATGGCTGAGGCGCGGCAGCAGTTCATCCGTCGTTGTCGATTGCGTTGGCTCCGGCTCCAGCTCCGGGACCGGAACCGAGTTCTCATCCCTTCCAGGAAGACGAAGGCGATGGAGGAGGAGGACGGCCGGTCAGCACTGTCGAAGACGACCGTGAAGGCGTCCGTGCGGCAGGAGTGCAGAGAGAGCACCAGAGATACCGCAGCCTCGGACGGCAGCAGGAAGAGGAAACAGTAGGAGGTGAGCTGCGTGATTTTCCGAGGCTGAGGCATGCAGCCAAGGATCGCGTGGAGGAGGACAGCGACAAGAGTTTCATCGAAGGCAATGTTCGAAAGATGTAGTGAGAGTAAGATGGGGCATGGCGCGGAAGCGGAGGAGTTCCCGAGGACGCACAGCGCGCGGCGAAGCCATGCAGCGTTGGGGAAAGCATTTGACGATGGGAGCTTGAGGAATGCAAGCAAGGCGGAGTGGGAGGCAGAGCCAGGACGGAGGGCGTCACCGGCGGCAATGGGGGAGGGCGGTGCGGTGGTGGAGGTGGAGGGGGACGGGAGGGGTGGTGGAGAGCTCCATGATCCTCCTAGCTGCGCAATTTTTGAGCAGACATCTCAGTAGCCATGATAATAATAACACATTGCAACAGCAATAACAACAGCTAGCAGCGGGCGAACCCGCGTACGGTGCCAGCTCTGCCACGGCATGCTTGCGTGGGAGGGCGGCACCATCGCTGCCTTTTCCCGCTGCACTGTTGCGTGCCTCCCCGTTTCTGAGGTTCCACGTCGTTGGTTTGGTCCGGCAGCCGCGGCCCAGACGAAAGAGCAAACAGATGCGCATTGCAACTGTACTAGCCTCAGGTACCAACACGCACCTATACCAGAAAAAAAACTGTATGTTGTTTCCTTGGAGTGAATTTCGTGCTACTAATTCGTGGTTCAATGTACTGCCAGTATTACAGCCTGTTTGACTTGAACGAACTTCGTACAAACCTCACAAATCATGGGTCAAACGATCTGGAGTAAAAAAATCATGGTTCAAAACCACAAATTGTTTACAGTCCCACGTGGAGCCAGCAGTGTGCCCACGTGTAAACCAACCAAGTAAACTCTCCGAATCCCACGCAGCACCACGTGTCGGTGCGCGCCAGCATAGATCCCGTTCCCACCTCTCGCATTTACTAACCCACCCGCGCGGCGCACGCGTGGACCCCTTCCTCCACCCCAAACCCCCTCTCCACGACACGGCCCATCCGACGTGGCCACACAGCACGACGACACGTCAGCAAAAAGAGCCGCACACGGTGGCCCCAACCCCGTGACGGCGAAAGCGAGACGTAACGCCCTTTGACGGAAACAGCGGCTAACTACTTTTCTACCAGGATCCTCGAGGGAGACAGCGGGGTAGAGTCGCCGCCTATTAATACGCGCCCTCCTGCGTCTCCTCCCTTCTCTTTCCCCCTCCTCCCGCCGTCGCCTCCGAGCCCCTCGCCGTTGCCGCCTCCTCCCTGCCGGTTGCTCGCCCGCGCCAGCATTGGGCACGTCGCCGAGCAGCTTTCCCCGTCCGTCCGGTAAGCTTCCTCCTCCGGGTTCCTATTGGGGTTTATTTGTTTGTTTATCTGCGACCTCGTTGCGGTTTCCGTCTGGTAGATCTCGCGGCGAACTGGTTTCCGGTTTCAAGCCGTGGAAATCAGCTTTGTTGTTTCCTCGCCGTGTCGTGGTTGGATGCTGTCCCTCCGGACGGCGGCCGGCCGACGGGGAGCTAGCAATAAAAGCCGTCTCCGTCCTGGCGTCCTGTTCCATAGGTCAGAACTGTATAGTATCCGAGTCCCCCACACGGAAGATTCCGTTTTTTGGCCATTAATCGGTGTCAAGGGGAGCGTGAACGTCGTGGTCGTGGATCCTTCCTGCCGGTGTGGCGAGGGTCCCATGCCCGTACATTTTTTGCGCTTTTTCCCCCAATCTCCTTTTTGGATGCATTGCGAGGACCGGAGAGAGGGGAAATTAATAAACTTGTAAAATACTCCCTCCGTATGGGTACATCCAAATGTAGTGTAGATATATGTAAGTCAATTAATTTGGAACGGAGGTAGTACATCGAAGCGTCGGTGATTGCTATAGTAACCTCGCTGGCAGCGGCTTGTCGTCGCGTGCACCTGTACTGGTTGGTTGGGGTTGATTGGGGGGGACTCTGCCTAGCGTTGTCGCCGTTGCACGGGGCATGTCGCATCGCCCGGGCTCCATTATGAATTCATGATTTGGTTGATTGGTGCACTGCGTTATCTGATCTGATGGCTTAGTGCTTCAGAGGATCAGACATCAGTAGGTGTACGCTTACGTGTTTACCAGTAACATGTATCACTAACAATGGCCATGTGCCCAAGTTCTGGACTTGTACATGTGTTCATTCTTGATTTGCGTCTGTGTATTTCCGTTCTCTGCTTACATCCGGTCACTTTCTTATTTTTACTCATTTGTCTTTTTATGTTAGGAACTTGCATAGGGATTTGTGTGCTAAACTTGGATTACTCGATTCCTGTATTTTGTGTACTCGTGTCATTTGTTTAACGTTTCACTTTTTGAGTTGCTAATGGTGGGTGGATGTTCGGGGGTAAAAAATGATTGATGGATGATTTTTCATTTTCCAACTAATATTTGGTAGGATTCAGACCTTCAGGTCTTATCATTTTCCTTCTCACTCTGGAATCTTATACAAAAAGTTGTACTGCTCTGTTTCCTATTTTAACTTGCAAGACGAAAATAGTTGCTATGCTGTTAAGCAACCAGAGCAGTGTTGTCGGCTGTTCTTGCTTTAGGTTTGGTGTTCCATTAAATAACAGAGGTGATCGTCTTTCTTCTTAATGCAGTGCTGGTCGTTGTTGCTCTATTCAATTGTTGTTCTTGGAGCTGTCCGGTCAGATGCAGGAGGCTTTTAAATGACATGTGTCGACCATGGCGATGAACCAGTATGCTTCCGCCTATTCTCCTTATTGTTTTTGAGATGTCTCCTGTTTGCGCCAGCTAAAATTGCTTCGTTGACACAGAATGCAGGGACTTCTCGCTTGATGGGCTTGATTCCATTCGAGATTTTTCATTGATAAGAGAGTTGGTGAAGTGTTCCGTTTCATTCTTCAATCCAGCACACTCTCCCTGTGCTGTTCGTAGTTTGTAGTTTGGCTACAACACTGAGAGGAAGTCTTGTCCTGTTGATGGATTTGAAAACAAGCCACAACTCTCCTGTTTTTGTCGATCCTCTCCCTTCATTAGCCTTGCCATCTGCCGTGATGGCTTACACAACACCTACTAGCTTCCCATCGTCGGGGCTGTACTTGAACACCCCAAAGAAGAAATCTCTTCCCAGCAAGATCGAAGAAGTTCGTGCTGCTGGATGGCTTGATCTCATGCTGGCATCATCACCTCCTTGCAAACGGCAGAGCAAGGAAATCTTCCCCAGTGATGTTCAAGCTGATGATTTTGACATGCGACATCGTAACTGGATGGTATGTATTTGAATCTATAGCGTTTGATAAGAATTAAAAGGAAACCGCAAAATTGATCAATAGTTTCCGTTGTTCCATTTTGTAGGTTAAGTATCCTTCTGCTTTAACCTCATTTGAATCAATTACTGAGCTTGCCAACGGTAAAAGAGTGGCATTGTTTCTTGACTATGATGGAACTCTTTCGCCTATTGTGGACAATCCTGCAAATGCAGTAATGTCTGATGAGGTTTGTCTTAAATTTTTGTTCCATGTAGTACAATTTGAACTCTCAGGAATATGTACTACAGTATTTGTGATTTTTCCTTCCAGCTTTCTAAAGTTATTTTTTCACAGATGCGTGCTGCTGTGAGGCATGTAGCATCACTTTTCCCGACTGCGATCATTAGCGGAAGATCTCGTGACAAGGTATGCTGTTCATTTTTTGTCACACAAACCACTCTTGCAGTTTATCTCTTTGTTGAATATTTTCTCTTGCTGATGTTTTTCTCCGCCTCTAGGTCTTTGACTTTGTGAAACTAACTGAGCTGTACTACGCTGGAAGTCATGGAATGGACATAATGGGGCCTGTTAGGAAGTCTGAGTCCAGTGGCCATCATGTCGAATGTGTCACATCCACTGATTCAGAGGTGAAGCAACTTTATGATCTTGTCCCAACGCATTTTGTTCCTATGTTTCATAATTTTAATTGTTCAATTGTTTTCTCTCAGGGTAAGGAGGTCAATCTCTTCCAACCTGCAAGTGAGTTTTTACCTATGATAGCTGAGGTATGCATCGACGTCTAAAGCTTAGGCTGCCATGTTATGCCATGTGGTTCAGCTTGCTCACCTTGGTGTCTTCCAGGTGTTTTAAAAGTCTTACTGAGAGTATCAAGGACATTGACGGTGCAAGGATGGAAAATAACAAGTTTTGCGTGTCTGTGCATTATCGAAATGTCGCACCACATGTAAGTCTACATCTGCGAGTTACCTTTATTTTCACGTAGGGAAATTCTGTCAAGTAAAATGTTTGCTCAACACTTCTCTCTGTTTATCACTTTATAGGACTACGAAAAAGTTCATCAACGTGTAACTACCATTCTGAAGGATTACCCTTTTCTTCGGCTTACCCATGGGAGGAAGGTGAAGACTATACACAACCACCAGGCTCTGATTCAAACTATTTGTTAATTTACAGTATTGCCTTACCTAGGCTGCACGTTTGAATACAGGTTCTTGAAGTTCGCCCTGTGATTGACTGGAACAAGGGAAAGCAGTGGAATTTTTGCTTGAATCGCTTGGACTAAGCGAGAGTGAAGATGTTCTTCCTATATATGTTGGAGATGACAAAACTGATGAAGATGCATTCAAGGTTAGTCATGTCCGTCTTGTTTGCTTAACATGCAAAATCCATTTTTCGATGTCGTGAGGTACTAAGGTGTCTTCTCGGCGCAATTAGATTCTGAAGGCAAATAACCGTGGCTTTGGAATTCTGGTGTCATCTGTGCCCAAGGACAGTGATGCCTTCTACTCCTTGAGAGATCCAGCTGAGGTACATATATTTCTTTATCCTCAGAGAAAGAAGAAAAAAAAACGCTGCTGCAATTTTTTATGGTGCATCCATTATACGTAAATTATGTGGCAAGTGTCACGACCTGAGAATAAATATTCTTTACATATAGGTAATGGAATTCCTGAGGACATTGGCAGCATGGAAGGAGGAAACCAGCTGAGCAGAAGGGAAGAACACCGGTTTTGCTGACCAGGAGAAGCACCCAACTATAAATACAAGCTAACCCATAAGTTGGCTGATAAGGAGTGAGGCCATAGCTTTTTTGATTTGGCATTTTGTAAAAGAGGGGTGCCACATTTGTTGGCCCCACTTTTATCTTTTGTTAATGGGATTCTCAGTCCATTCATTCTTTTATTGTTTTAGGTCCTTTAGTACATATCAATATAAGCTGAAATTTATCCAGGCTCCTGCTAGTGTATGTCCCAATGGCTCATGAAAGCGTGTTCCATGTATATTTAATTTTAAGTTTATCGCAATTTTGTAAAAACAGTTTATTGCATTTGGTTTTGGAAGTATACTTGTGTAGGCACTTTATGTCGAAAATTTGCCTGTTACTACATAGCAAAATCTTATGTTGCTCCAGTCTTTATATAACTACATATGCTCTGTTGTGGTTGCTGAATTGTCTGGGTGAGTGTGTGCGCATGTGCTTTGCCAAAATTTGCCTTATGGGTAGCCTTACTTAAGGTTTGGCCCCTCCTCAAATAGGTTTCATTCAATCAGATTACTGAATTCAGTTCATCTATGTGGAGCTAATATACTGTACATGATAACATAACTTAATCCAACCTATCCCTTTTACCTACCCAGTTGTTGTTAAGGACCTCTGGCTTCTAAACCATAAATCTTGAAACATTTGATCTCATTCTGGGACTCTTCCAATCTCAAACTGTTCAAGATATTATTTTTTCACACGTTGATAAAGATTGTTCCAGGTGTGGCATTGAAGAGATGAGATACATTATTTGTTCTCCCTTGTGTTCTTTTTTTGCCAAGGTAGCTTGGTTCAGCCAACCTTGGTCATTGGACCGAACTTTATGTTGCAAATGGTCACTCTGTTCCATCGTTATACACGAAATTTTACTTTTTGGGCATCCTAATGCTTCTATACCTAATATTTCCACATTCTTGTTCTTCCCTTGAAAATCTAGTAATGATGTTCTTTTTGGGAAAAAGCTAACAAACCTCCTCAGATGTATCATGTGGTGGATTCTACTCCCTCCGTTTCTAAATATAAGACTTTCTAGCCTTTTTGACATTGTCCCGATTCGTTCCTAAATTAGTTAAACAACACACTAAAACATGTCTACATATGTACAAATCAGGACAAAGCCAGAAAATATAGAAATTCTTATATTTTGCTACAGATGGAGTATTAGTACAATCTAAGATATTACCATACTGAGAGTTATCATCCTACGGTTTGCGATTCTACACCAGGGGGACTAATCCGATTCAGAATCATGATTCTGACAACCTGGTCCCTCGAAGATCGCGGCTCAACCATCGTCCATTTCAAGCAGCTTTGGCGTTCAGCCCCTGTGGTGAAAGGGCATTTTGTGATCCCTCTTATTTTGTGTGTTAGTTAATGTCGGAGACTAGTCCCAGGAACTAGGGATGTGTCTCACTGAAGCCAGGAATCGAAAGGGGGCTGAACACGCTGTCAAACAACCCTCAACTATCTCGGCGACGGTGCTCGTCGAGCTCGGTGAGGAACATCACGGCAGAGAATAAACACGAGCCGCTGCCCAGGTTCGGACCACCGTGAGGTGTAAGACCCTACTCCTGCTTGGTTGTATTGCACTGCTTGTGGAGGTTACAGTACAAAGAGCTAGCGGAAGCTCAAGCTTTGCTAGAGAGGAACTATGGTGGAAGGAATGGGGGATCGAATCGGAATCGAATGGGAATCCCTCTCTCGGTCGTACACTGCCTCTTATATAGGTGCCTCAGGCCTCTTCCCCCAATTCTTAGGCGGGAAGGGCTACCACATGGCGACGAAGGAGGAGGACAGTGCACGGTCACGGAGCTATCCATGGACTCGGTCCATGGCAGGGAGCGTCGTCCTCTTGGCAGGAAAAGCCACCGTCCATCCAGGACGGTGGGCTGGCGCTGGAGAGGTCCATGGAGTGCCCCACGCTGACGTCGGCTTGGAGCGTAGTGGCCAACGGCCCTCTTATCACCGGAATGGCAAGCCTTGTAGCCTCCTTTCCTTGGTGCAGCTTTGTTGACCGCTTTAATCACCAGAATGACAACTGCGGCGTGGTCGTCACTGCGCGCAGGCGCACGCGTCACTCTGCGGTGGGCGCAGAGGCCATGTGCGCTCTGTCGCGGAGACAGAGCTTGCTTCCACCTGAAGGAAACTCGCGAGGGCTGGGTTGCCTCGCCGAGGCCTTCGAGTACTTGACGCCTCGCGAGGGAGGCGCTGTCGTGCGCCAGGACTTGGCGATATTTTCGATGGGAGAAGCCCTCGCGAGGGAAAGGTCCCTCGCGAGGCTCGCCAGGCTGGGACGCCTGGTCCTTAGCAGAATCCTCTGCGGAGTGTCGAGGGTTGTGGCAGGCCGGCCCGTGGTACCCTGGTTTCCACTGGGCCGACAGTAGTCCCCCGAGCCCACGATGGGCACGCTGGAGTCTCATGGACGCAGGCGAAGCGTCGTGGGCCCAACAGAGCCTGCCCGGCCCGAGACACGTGGCGAGCAATGGCCGCCCACGAAGCCACGATCTCCTCGACGGTAACGGGCGTAGTGGTGGGGTCCACCACATCTGGGAAACGGCTCGCTGAGGCTATAAAGCCCGAGAGCTGGGTGCGAGCATCATTACTCTGCTCATTACTCCTTCGCCTCCTCCTTCCCAGAGCACGCATTAGCTCCGAGCTTCTTCTTCTCCGAATCCCGGCTGCGATGTCGCCCAAGAAAGCCGCTGGCTCCAGGAAGGGCAAGGCGGTGGTGCAGGAGAACGAGCCTGCAGCGATGAGGCAGGACGGTCTCCTCAAGCCAGCGTTGGTGGGATACCGTGTCAGCACAGTGGCGCAGCTGGACAAGGTGCGCCACATGGCGGCCTCCGAGACCAACGAGTGGGGTGCGATGGTGCTCAAGCCGGTGTGCGTCCCCGGCACACTCGGCGATGGTTTCTATCCCATCTTCCTTCACACCCTCTTCGCCGGGCTCGTGCCTCCCTTCTCTGACTTCTTCCTGGCGATCCTGGAATTCTACCAGATCCAGATTCTCCACCTTCATCCCAACTCCATCCTCATCCTCTCCATCTTTGCCTACTTCTGCGAGGCATACATTGGGGTTAGGCCCTCGGTGGCCCTCTTCCGCAGCTTCTACGTGCTCTGGTTCACGGCGAGCAACGAGCGGACAGGGTGCGTCTCCTTCCGCATCACTGACGGCATGGGCAGCGTCTACAGCCCCATCGCATGGGCCGGCGAGGTCGCTATCTCCAATGTGTCGAAGAAGGTGGAGGACTTCCGCAAGCAGTGGTTAATTCTTCGTGGACGCCGAGAGAGCGAGTCCCTTCTTCGAGATGCCCGATGCGCCCCCGAAGAAGAGAAGATGCTGGGCGAGTGAGCCTCTCGAGGGCCCAACATTTGGTAGCGTGGTCCAGCGCCTGGCGGAGGTTCGCGAGGCTGGCCTCACTGGCCAGATGGTGGCCAAGGACTTCGTGAGGCGCCGCATCGCTCCGCTCCAGGCGCACTCGGAGCCGATGTGGATGTACTCTGGCCCGACGGACGAGATGTGCCTGAGTCCTGCCAACTTCCAGAAGGCAGAGCTGGACGACATCATGGAGATCCTCTTCACCTCTCCGTCCATCCCTGGCCGAAATCTCACTTTGCGGAACCGCTCCACAAGTTCGCGATCGACTCTCGACTCGAATTCGTGGAGGCGATGCCCAAGTTTTACCAGTAGGGCTTGATGCCCGAGGGGCAGGTTGGGCCCCGTAGCAACCCGGAGTCGGCGTCGCAGGCGGCGCCGGCCGATGGCGAGGAGGAGACGACTGAGACGCCCGAGATGTCAGACGCGAACGTTGATGGCGCCTCGGGGGGCCCCAAATCCTCGGTGGGGAATACGAGCTCCTCGAGGGACGCACAGCCTGAGGCGGAGATCCACGAGGTCTCCTCAGGTAGCGATGACCCGTACCTCGTCGTCTCCTCGCGACGCACCGAGGAGGAGGAGAGCGACGACGAGGAGGCCTTGTTAGGCCGTCGCGAGCCCCGCACCAAGGCGAGCCACGACAGGCCTGCCGGGGTTCCAAAGGAGGCGGAGACGAGCGCCCCGCTGCCGCGGCGGACGGCTGATGGCCCTTCACGTAGTTACCCCACAACGGCGCCAGAAAAGGTCTTGACGGCCCTTCGTGTGATTACCTGCGTGAAAAGTAAATGGGTTAGGTTGAGACTCCAAGTGCAGAGTGTATGTAGTAGTGGAAGACAGTTTTCCCCACGAGGGGTGACTCGAGGGTTTAATATCGAACTCTCGTGGAACCAGTATTTCAAGTGTTATCTTCTTATCCTTCTCTTGAGAACCTGCAACAAAATAGATTGTTTTGTGCCCTCAACCTCACCAAGTGGTTGTCAAGCACAAGGTGTGAGAATGATAATAAAATAAATATGCAAACAGTAGTAAATATGCAATGATGGTAAAATAAATATGCAAGGATGATGGTAGTAATGATAAATTATATTTTTGGGTTTTTTATGATGAATGCAAGATGGAAAAGTGTTTTTGTATTTTCGGATTTAATAATGACAGCAAACAAAAGTGGTGATAAATGTGTTGGAAAGGTGTTTCTTATGATTAAAAATGGACCGGGGTTCATGGTTTCACAAATGCACTCTCTCTTGATAACGTGGTAGACAATGGAACACTAAAATTAACATGTAAGATGGCAAGACATGATTTGACAAGTTATTAATAATACGGGCATCACGTCCTAACATAGAGATCTCAAGTATAAGTTGTTCTCTCTCTTATGCTCCACCAAGATGCGAACTAAATCATAACACCTTAGTAATTAAGATAAATCAGAGCATAGCAATAAGTTCAATAACATGAAGTTAAAATAAGAACATGCTAGATCTAGTCATGGAGATAGTGGCCAAGGTCACATCCACTCTCCGGTAGCATGGTATTTTTGTTTATCCCTAGTGAGGCAACAAAGGTAGAAAACCCAAGTGGATCGCAGAACTTTCTCTCACGTTCACTGCACTAGCCACCCCCCGTTACTCCAACTAATGCACACGTTCCCCTCACATGCTCTCATAAACATGCTTGATCATGACAAGTAAATAAGAACGGGGTACATAATATGCATCTACTTTCATAACTGAAACAAAACCATTGCAATCTCAAACATGTATTAACTCATAATAAAGATCCACCACAAAGGAATTACATAGATGACCGTAATCATGTTCAGCAGCTCATACGGCACTAATTAGTGAAGCTCATAGAGAGGAGAGATACATAAGTTACTTCCACAAACCATAGTCCAGGGGTGGACTACTCCCTCTTCATCATGGTGTCGGTGGAGATGTTGTTGGAGGAGGAGGAGACCACACCGGCAGCGCCCCGCCGGAGTTTTCCCCCTCCAATCTTCAGCTCCAGGTCTCTGTTTCGTGGTTTCTGTGTTTCGGCGGCGCTCTCTTTCGCGAAAGCCCTGGGGGGTCTATATATAGTCGTTTTTAGGTCAAGACGAAGCTTCGGGAAGAAAGATCGACGGCAGCGGAGGCCCGAGGGCCAAGATGGGGGACCCCACGCGGTCAGGGAATCTGGCCACGTGGGCCCACCCCTTTCTGCCTTCTGGTCTCCGTTTCTTCGATTCCTTTGCGCCTACGTTTCGTTCCTTCCAAAAAAATGATCCCCGTAAAGTTTCAGGTCATTTGGACGTTGTTTGGGTCCCTGAAACATCAAAATATAGAAAAGGGGTTTTCTGACAGCGCAGGGTTAATTCCAGAAAAATGGGGGAGTTGTTAATTATCCCCAAAACTTAATATAAATCATGAATATAACCCTTATATGATGCAAATAACATGAAATAACATGTAATAAAATGTAAAGTTCATGTATGCATTTTACATGCATCAACATCCCCAAGCTTAACCCATGCTCGTCCCGAGTATGAAGGTGATAAAACTAACATGGACTTTGCATTTTAATACTATCAATGGATATCAAAGGTGATTACTATTGCTACATAGAGTCAAATAATTCATTCTTCAAAGGAATAACAATATGCAAGATAAATTATGAAGTGGTATCAAATACTCAATGTAAAGATGTGTAACATCCCAAATCTATAATAAGAGTAAATAAGACCCAAAATTCAGAACCAACAAATTTTTTTGAATTATCTCACAAATGATTGTGTTTCCTTTTAAAATTGTTCTGTTTGACCTTGTGTGACTTGAATGCTTGTGATTGTTTGACTAGTAAATGTCAACCTAAGAACTCAACCTAAGTAAAAGTATATTTTCAACACTGGTGACCATGTTATGACAAGAAAATATTCCATATGCCTTTCCCATTCTTATGTTGGCCAAAAGTTTATTTCAAAAATGACTTGGTTCTAGCAACAAATAAAATGCCCTTTATTTTGAGACAGTAAAAGTATTTTCAACACTTTCATGTTTATAAAATATGGAGAACTCTCTGTGATCTCCTATCCTTTCCTCAACCTTGACTTTTCAAAATTCCAATCTTTATGAACCCCAAGGTTTCAACTCTGTTTAAAAGAAATTCTAGTGGGAAATATATTACCCACATATTTTTTCCCTTTTCAACCCATCTTTGAAAACCACTAAGTTATGGGATGGTATATCCCTTAAACAACCTCTTGTCATAATTGGGTGTGGCCACTATTACAAAATAGCATTGCTAGTTATGGAAAAAGGTGTGTGACTTATTCCTGTAGTTTGAAGTGTGTGGCTTGTTTGAATTGTGGAAATTGTTGTGTTGTGGATATTGTTGTGTTGATTGGTATTTTGGTGCTGTTGCTATTGCTGTGATTTTGCTGTGTGTGTGATCTTCTTGTGAGGATGATTCCTCAGTGGAGTTGTTACCACTTTAGGACACCTTGGCCACCAAACTTGGAGGGTGACTTGAAGAGGAATAAATCCTCTACAATTAGGCACCCCAAGTTCAAATCCTAAAATTTAGGGAGGTGGTCTCAATAAAACTTCCTCTTTTATCTATTCCTCCATTTTCTAAAAACATAAATATACTTTCTTTATCAAAATTCTAGGGAAGGAGATGAAATGCTAATTCTCTCCATCTCATATCACTCTCTCCTCTAGTAAGCCTACTTGTTGATTTAAAACAAACCCCTCCTTTATTTTATTAAAAAGAAATGAAGGTCATGGGTTAAAATGATCTTCATAAATAATTTTCCCTCCCAATTCCTCTATTTCCTCAAAACAAATGTTATCTCTATGAACATAAAACTTATTTGAAGATATCATATTTGTCAAGAAAGCTCCAACGGTTCTACAAACTATTTTACCACTGGTTTTAAATATTAAAGGAGTCTCAAATTATTAATTTCCAAAAATGGTTTATTTAAATCCTATGAACAAAAATGGAGCAAAACATTTTATTTTGCAAAACCAATTTTTGTGGAGCTTCTACACGTATATAGGAGACTCCATGAATTTTCTCAGAATATTTGAAAATGGTTAAATGCCCCAACTAAAATCCCTAAAACCTACTGGTTTTAAAAGAAATAAAAGAAATAGACAAAGGACTTAGTTGTAAGAAAGAAAAAGAATCTAGGGGGCGTTTTGCAATTTGTGCATTGACTTCCTGTGGCGGCAGAGCAACACGCCACCGACGCCGTGCTCCCTCGCCGAGCTCGCCGTGCTCCCCTTGCCTCGCCCCTGACGCACGCCTCGCCCTGGAGGAGAAGACAAGACCACTCCACTGCCTCGTCTGCCCTCCCTTGTCCCCCATCTTCCCTGTTGCAGCTGTACGGCACGGCACAGGCGCCGTGTTCCTTACCCCGTCGTCGCCGTGTCTCCCCGCGTAATGTCGACACCACCTGGACCCCGCTCCTCTCTGCTGCCCTGCGAGGCGATAAGAAGCACCACACCGCCTCCTTTGCTTCCCTGCTCACTCACTCTCTCGCACTCTCCCCCTCTCCATTTTTTTCCACGGACACGAACCACGGCCGCCGCTACCGACGCGCCTCACCGGCGATAGAGACCTTCCCGTCCAAATCCAAGCCCACCAAAAGCCTTACCGCGTCGCCCTCTTACACCCCGTGCAAGGAATCGAGAAGAGACGCCCGGGATCGCCGTCGTCGTCCTCAACTTCGTCCTCCCCGGCCGCTGCTTGTCGATCAAGCTCGCGATGGCCACCGTCCACCATTCGTCGTCATTGTTGTGCCATCGAGCTCCCCTCATCGCTCTCTCTCTCACGGGCATCTCCTTTTCTTTTTAGGAGCCCGGAACCGCCGATGCCATCCTCGCCGTGATTCCCCGCCGTCCCGTGCCGTGCTCGCGTCGAGGAAGAAGACGCAGGCCCGGTACCCCTTCGCCAGCGCACATGGGCCGCGAGATGGGCCTCTCCCTGCGCCGTGCATCTGATCCAGCCCGTTAATCTTTTTTTTTCTAAGGTTGTTTAGTTATTTCCTTATAGATCTGTTTCTGGCAGTGTAGGTTTAAATCATTTGTGGTGGATCTAGGATAGATAATTGAGTGATTCAAATTTTGTTGAGTTCCTATGAGTTTTCTTAGACATGCAGAACTGGTTGCTTGCCAAAATACATTTTTACTTGTTGTGTAGATTAAATCTTGTAGAAAGTATATTTTCCACTAAATATTCAATAACTAGAGTTTTATAACTCCAAATATTGCAAACTAAAATTCCCTGGAATGCTTGAAGTGATACCTTTCTAGATCTGTTGGTCTTGTATGCAAATGAATCCTAAAACAAAAGTTCTATTCATTCTTGTAAACACACCAGTAGCACTTTAGTGATTTTTGTAGATTTTTGTGAAATGAATTTTGGAGTAAATCCAATTGGATTGTCTTCTGTATGCTTAGGGGTACCTAATCCTAGCTTGGTGTGATTTTTAGAGCTATGTATTATTTTTGGTGTGCATAACTAGTTTTAATGCTCTTTCTGTTAATTCTTGTTTATAGTTTATTTAATTTTGTGGAATGCATTAGTGTCTTATTTGTGATTTCTAGCATGCGTAGGTGCTGTACTCTCTGTTATGAGTGTGTTAACTCTTGTTTATAGCATGTTAGGAAAAGTTTAGTGTTGCTTGTGTTCATTAGGGAATACTATCACTAGTATGGAGATTCCCTAGAATTTCCTAGTATTTAGGATTTGTTTGGGTATAAAATCCATTATGTGGCATGATTTTAGAAAGTGTTGTTTGAGCATCAGTAGCCCTTCATATCTACTGATATTGTAGCCTGTCATCCCTTGTTACCTATTATTTGGTCCTTAGCAAGGCATGTCTAGTGGGGGAATAGTTATAATTATTTAGGACTCACCAGCATGAGTAGCCTTATGTTGTGTTGTTGTTTTAGTAAGTTTCCTATTATAGCCAGAGGATATTTAACCTCTTAATGCCTTGTTATGGTAGTGGAACACCCACTGATTCCATTGCATATTGATTGAAGAATAAGTTTCTCAATCATAAGCATAGTTCCGATAGCCTTTTATCTACTGGGTGTGAGTGGTGGTTTTCTCTGTTAAAAATTGAGTGGTTGTGTTGTAGTGAAGTATTTCCTGTTTAGATAAAATGCTTGCTGTTCACCCTTGCTTGAGATAGCTTTGTGATCTAGGCACCTAGCATGCACTAGTCTAAGGCCCTTATAAGCTTAGATCCTAGTTTGTTGCTTGAATAATTGGTTTGATGCTTGTGGTTGTTATCTGTCTGTGCACCACTTGTGATTCTGTTTGGTGTATTGATTATTGTTTATTTCCCTGTTTGCGACGCTAGATAATAACGCTACCGGAGTGGTTTTCGGAGAGATTTGATCGAGGAAGGATTGGATTTTTATTATATTGATCAACGAAGAGAAGTCCAGGGACATTTTGCTGAAACCAGGCAAGCTACTTCACTGAGCTTGCATCTATATACATCTATTTTGGATTTACCTGTTTTACTTATAAAGAGCATAAATGATTTCTGTGGTGTCTGCCACGAAAGCGATGATTTTGAAAACCCTTTTTCCAAAATTACAAGTATATTGTTGAGGCACCCGATATAGAGGTGTTAGCGGTATACAACGATTTCTAAATGAACTTGTTTTACTCCAAAGCCTTCTATGAAAATCTTTTGGTGGGATTACAAACCACCCAAGTTTTGATTAAAAGTATTTTTGCTCTGAAAAATTAGAAATGATTGTGAAAACCTTTTTAAAAGGGTTTATGAAAAACTATTTTGCCACCTTATATAGAAGTATAAGGTAGTTATTTAAAACTATAGGATGGGAAAAACAATGTTTTCTCGAAACTCTCTTTAAAAAAATACTTGGATAGACCTGCCGGAAGGTCGGTGCTCAGTTGAAGAAGGTTGGTGTTGTTTTTGAGAAAAATGCACATTGTGTCCTAGTACTATGACGACCAACCATTATCCTGTGCGACCACACTTACCCACATATGGGCAAGGGCGTAGTCATATAATTTGCTCGTGTTAGTACTGGATGCCTCAACAACGAGGATAACCTCGTTCCATGAGGGGATGGTCTGAGGACCTACCCCCTGACCTGGGTCCTCTTCAGTGTTGGTCTACCGGAAGCCGGTATGGACGTGTTTGGAGGAAGAGGATTGAAGGGCTCCCTTGGGTCCGCCGGACAGAACTACGAGTCCTCACACTTAGTTTCTGAGGATTTGAGTGTCGATGGAAAGTGTCGTAAAGGCAGGGTCCTATACTAGCATGAGCAAAGGACAGACTATGGCCGGGAACTCAACTTCGCATACCTCTGGTATGGCGGGACGTGGCTGACACGATGAGTGACCGGATGGGTGTGGGAAAAGCGTACTACCTCTGCAGAGGGTAAAACTATTCGAATAGCCGAGTCCTCGGATACGGACAGTTGGAAGGCTGTCCTAAGACCATGTGCAAGTTTTGAGAAAGGTGTTGAGTTTTGGAAGGAAGTTGGCTGGAAAGGTTATTTCGTACCTGTACCAATGAGTTGGTTCGAGGTAGCGACGGGCTTGGAATCAGGGCAAGAAGTTGTTTTTCGAGGAAAAAGTTTTAAAAGAGATTTCTTACCCTTTTAAAAGAAGGTGTATTTTCGGGAAAAGATTTAAAAAGACTTCTTACCTTTTTAACCAAGATAGTGAGAAAACTACTTTCCAAAATGTCTTGTCTTCAACAGGATTTAAAAATCTATTCTTCTCCTTTTTAAATCATGATTTAGTGTGGTTTTTCTCCTAAAAATAAAAGTCTTTGAAAATGAAAAAAAAACTAGTGCATGTTCCTGTTGGGGTAGTTTGCGAGTACAATCAAATGTACTCATATTGGTTTCGTCCCTGGCTATTGTCTTAGCCAGATTCCAGAGAAGAGCAGTTCGACGAGGAGGAGTTCACTGACGTCTTTGCGAACTAGGGCGCTTCCCAGTCAGCTGCCTGTAGGGTAAAGGCGAATGACTTGGGCTCCACGTTGTTTGGTGATTTCCGCTGCAAGTACCTGTTGAAGCTGATCACTTCAATCACGTAAGTATATTTATTCGGTATTTAAGGGTGTTCTGTGATACCAACTCAAGTTATGTGCAACAGCACACTGATCATGGGACTGTTGCAGGAAACATAACGAGTATCTCGGATAATTAATCCGGGGTCCTCACAGACTTGGTATCAGAGCCATCCTGACTGTAACAGACCTTAGTTAGCATGGACGTTAGTTAGGAAGAGAATATTTTGTTAAAAATATGTTAACACCAAAAATATATCCTTATTTAGGGAAGTCCAAAAATGACTCCCGCTCTTCTCGCCTTCTCAATTAATTTCTGAGACTTACCTTTCTATTTTAAAATTTACCAAGGATTTCTCTACTCCCTCTTACCTGTTCAAAATACTTGACGATGTCCAATGGAGACCTAATTAGCTAGCACCTACAAGAAGAAGCTTCCATCGCAAATACTCAACATTCAACATCAAGGTGGTTGATATGCAAATGCCAAGATCGTCGACACCAACAAAGCAAGAGACCTCCGAAGACCTCAGCTCAGCCTCAGCAATTCTACTCAAGTTGCTACTTCGACAATCTCAGTTTTTCCAGCTGAAGACTAAGGCGACGAAATGAGGATTTCAGCACCCCTGTTTAACCAAGACCCATAGGAAAAACATATGATAGGAACCTTGGTTGTTTCACCCCTATTACCACGCGTACTAGACATCCGTTGGTACTAGACGTACCTTGTGTGCACCTTGCTTGTGTGTACTCTGCTTGTGTGTTGTTTGTGAGGTGGAAAAACGTAGCTTTACAAAAAGGAAAAGTTTAGTTTCCTTTTTGCCACCTAAGTGCACCTTGTTACGGATGTAAACCCGCCAAGGAAAAGCTTTCTAAAATATTCTTCCCTCTTATCTAAATCATCTCCCAAACAGAACTGACAGTTCCTCAAGATACCAAAAGACCCCCGATCTTTAACCAAATAGCCTGAGGTTTTGTATCCTTTCAAAAGTCCGACCTAGAAAACCCTCCAGAAAATTTTGACCTAGTAAGAGGAACAAGATACCGAATACTCTCTACTTCAACCTTGAGGCCCAAGACTCTACGACCTTCTGCAAGACGGATAGCGGCCTTCATACGTCGTTTTGAGCAACCACATCAAGCTATCGAGAAGGATGAAGATTCAAGACCCGACGTTCGATGACACTAGTTGGATTCTGTCAGACTAACAAAAGATAATGAAAGCTAACATAACTAACATAATTTATCTAACTTTAAATCTCTCATCTAACCAAGTTTTGCAAAGCTACTAACTGCTTTTTCTAGACAAAGGAAATAGGTGCCATAGGACGACTCAAAACTATTTGGTAGAAAGGAGAACTTTAGGAGGATATACAAGTGTTGAACTATGAGATTATTAGTTAAAAGGGTCCCTTAAGAATCTAGTTGAGGAGATCAGAACTTGTTGGATGATATTGGTAATATCAAAAAAATTTGGGGTTTAGAATAGAAGTGAAAACTTGGAGTGGATCGATAAATTAATTGGATTTGGACAAATGATATATCTGAATTATGCTTTGGGGCTAACCAGTTGTGGTCCCCAACCATTGGTGGTTATCTGGAGCTAGAAGATGTGACCCTTGATTTAAGGTTTAGAAATAAAGGTGAAAGTTCTTGGATTTTTAGGAAGCACTTGCTGATAAAAGGATAATTGGATTGGTTAGAAGCAAGTAGATTAAGAAAAATACTCCGGTGTGGAAATGTCTAGGGTGATTCTTGGCGCAAATGACCCTTGCAATAAACTCTTATGGAATTATGGGAAGTGATCAAGGATGAGTTAGCCGATGAGTAGATCGTTGTATGCAAGAAATAATTAGTGGAGGATAAATGAATGCTTATCGGATTCTAGGAGTCAATATGACTTGGTCTAGTAGCCAGACATTCTAGGTGACAGTAGTTTTCAGAGCTTGTCACGCTCTGTTTGGATTATTCTTAGAAAAAAATCAGTTATCTTTGATTACGAGATCAAGGCCCCAAAAGTGTTGAGATAAAATCTGAATTTGGTTAGAAAGTGGGTCAATTCTTGATGATATGATCACATGATTGTCGGATGCTTTATTTAGTTTTGATGATATGGTCGTAGGAAAATGACAACCGACGGAGTCAGACAATTCGAGATATGCCTATCTGGAGAGAAAAATCAATCAGGAAATGATAGGTGGAGCACAATGATTTAGTGATAAAAAGGCAATGGGAAGAATATGCCTAAAAAGATTTGATGGGTACCCGATAGATTGAACTATACCATGATAAAGAGTTTATGCCCAAGGAAGATGAGGGTGGATTAATAATTTTAGCTTGAGCAAGGACCATGTTTTAAATTAACTGATTGATAGTAGTGGCCTTACCAGAAATATTGGAATGGTATTTTGAAAAAAAAAATCGAGAATTAGAGACCTAGGTAAAGTTGATCGTTCAGGATCATAGGTATAATAAGTTTGATGTCTAAGGTATGGCACCCAACTCCCTTGAAAACTAACATAAGCCCCTCAACCATAAAGTTTTCCCGAAGACCCTAACTATTTTGGAGCACTCTAGCTTACTTATGAAGACACCTGCGAAGCTGTGTGAAGACCCGGAACCAAAGAAGCCATCTACCAGACGATCTTTGAGTATTTGGAAACTCTTATGTCAGAATCTACTATTCTTAACCTCTCTAGAAATAGTGCGATCCTCCAATGTTCGGGTTATATAGAAGTAGTTTGGTAACAAGCCTCATGAACTTGTTAGCAACTCACTTTTGTATGCTCAAACCATGGAGTGTCATACACAAATAATCGGAACATCAGATAATTCAGTACATCTCAGCCTCTGGGAAATGAAAAGTGATTTGATGACAAGACTAGCTACCTTGTTACCAAATTCTTCTTGTATGACTAAGGCAATTTGATGTCATAGAAGACACCCACATTCTTATACAACTAACCAATAGACGGCCTCGCAACATCAAGCTGTCAAGATCTCACCTGGCAACCTTACCAAAGAAGCAACGACCTCGGAAGAGAAGTCAAACCCAAAACCCGTGCCCTCAAAACTCCCCGGTACCCCCGGGCAAATCTCGAGGACGAGATTTATTTTAAGGGGGGAAGGATCTGTAACATCCCAAATCTATAATAAGAGTAAATAAGACCCAAAATTCAGAACCAACAAAAACTTTTTGAATTATCTCACAAATGATTGTGTTTCCTTTTAAAATTGTTCTGTTTGACCTTGTGTGACTTGAATGCTTGTGATTGTTTGACTAGTAAATGTCAACCTAAGAACTCAACCTAAGTAAAAGTATATTTTCAACACTGGTGACCATGTTATGACAAGAAAATATTCCATATGCCTTTCCCATTCTTATGTTGGCCAAAAGTTTATTTCAAAAATGACTTGGTTCTAGCAACAAATAAAATGCCCTTTATTTTGAGACAGTAAAAGTATTTTCAACACTTTCATGTTTATAAAATATGGAGAACTCTCTGTGATCTCCTATCCTTTCCTCAACCTTGACTTTTCAAAATTCCAATCTTTATGAACCCCAAGGTTTCAACTCTGTTTAAAAGAAATTCTAGTGGGAAATATATTACCCACATATTTTTTCCCTTTTCAACCCATCTTTGAAAACCACTAAGTTATGGGATGGTATATCCCTTAAACAACCTCTTGTCATAATTGGGTGTGGCCACTATTACAAAATAGCATTGCTAGTTATGGAAAAAGGTGTGTGACTTATTCCTGTAGTTTGAAGTGTGTGGCTTGTTTGAATTGTGGAAATTGTTGTGTTGTGGATATTGTTGTGTTGATTGGTATTTTGGTGCTGTTGCTATTGCTGTGATTTTGCTGTGTGTGTGATCTTCTTGTGAGGATGATTCCTCAGTGGAGTTGTTACCACTTTAGGACACCTTGGCCACCAAACTTGGAGGGTGACTTGAAGAGGAATAAATCCTCTACAATTAGGCACCCCAAGTTCAAATCCTAAAATTTAGGGAGGTGGTCTCAATAAAACTTCCTCTTTTATCTATTCCTCCATTTTCTAAAAACATAAATATACTTTCTTTATCAAAATTCTAGGGAAGGAGATGAAATGCTAATTCTCTCCATCTCATATCACTCTCTCCTCTAGTAAGCCTACTTGTTGATTTAAAACAAACCCCTCCTTTATTTTATTAAAAAGAAATGAAGGTCATGGGTTAAAATGATCTTCATAAATAATTTTCCCTCCCAATTCCTCTATTTCCTCAAAACAAATGTTATCTCTATGAACATAAAACTTATTTGAAGATATCATATTTGTCAAGAAAGCTCCAACGGTTCTACAAACTATTTTACCACTGGTTTTAAATATTAAAGGAGTCTCAAATTATTAATTTCCAAAAATGGTTTATTTAAATCCTATGAACAAAAATGGAGCAAAACATTTTATTTTGCAAAACCAATTTTTGTGGAGCTTCTACACGTATATAGGAGACTCCATGAATTTTCTCAGAATATTTGAAAATGGTTAAATGCCCCAACTAAAATCCCTAAAACCTACTGGTTTTAAAAGAAATAAAAGAAATAGACAAAGGACTTAGTTGTAAGAAAGAAAAAGAATCTAGGGGGCGTTTTGCAAATTTGTGCATTGACTTCCTGTGGCGGCAGAGCAACACGCCACCGACGCCGTGCTCCCTCGCCGAGCTCGCCGTGCTCCCCTTGCCTCGCCCCTGACGCACGCCTCGCCCTGGAGGAGAAGACAAGACCACTCCACTGCCTCGTCTGCCCTCCCTTGTCCCCCATCTTCCCTGTTGCAGCTGTACGGCACGGCACAGGCGCCGTGTTCCTTACCCCGTCGTCGCCGTGTCTCCCCGCGTAATGTCGACACCACCTGGACCCCGCTCCTCTCTGCTGCCCTGCGAGGCGATAAGAAGCACCACACCGCCTCCTTTGCTTCCCTGCTCACTCACTCTCTCGCACTCTCCCCCTCTCCATTTTTTTCCACGGACACGAACCACGGCCGCCGCTACCGACGCGCCTCACCGGCGATAGAGACCTTCCCGTCCAAATCCAAGCCCACCAAAAGCCTTACCGCGTCGCCCTCTTACACCCCGTGCAAGGAATCGAGAAGAGACGCCCGGGATCGCCGTCGTCGTCCTCAACTTCGTCCTCCCCGGCCGCTGCTTGTCGATCAAGCTCGCGATGGCCACCGTCCACCATTCGTCGTCATTGTTGTGCCATCGAGCTCCCCTCATCGCTCTCTCTCTCACGGGCATCTCCTTTTCTTTTTAGGAGCCCGGAACCGCCGATGCCATCCTCGCCGTGATTCCCCGCCGTCCCGTGCCGTGCTCGCGTCGAGGAAGAAGACGCAGGCCCGGTACCCCTTCGCCAGCGCACATGGGCCGCGAGATGGGCCTCTCCCTGCGCCGTGCATCTGATCCAGCCCGTTAATCTTTTTTTTTCTAAGGTTGTTTAGTTATTTCCTTATAGATCTGTTTCTGGCAGTGTAGGTTTAAATCATTTGTGGTGGATCTAGGATAGATAATTGAGTGATTCAAATTTTGTTGAGTTCCTATGAGTTTTCTTAGACATGCAGAACTGGTTGCTTGCCAAAATACATTTTTACTTGTTGTGTAGATTAAATCTTGTAGAAAGTATATTTTCCACTAAATATTCAATAACTAGAGTTTTATAACTCCAAATATTGCAAACTAAAATTCCCTGGAATGCTTGAAGTGATACCTTTCTAGATCTGTTGGTCTTGTATGCAAATGAATCCTAAAACAAAAGTTCTATTCATTCTTGTAAACACACCAGTAGCACTTTAGTGATTTTTGTAGATTTTTGTGAAATGAATTTTGGAGTAAATCCAATTGGATTGTCTTCTGTATGCTTAGGGGTACCTAATCCTAGCTTGGTGTGATTTTTAGAGCTATGTATTATTTTTGGTGTGCATAACTAGTTTTAATGCTCTTTCTGTTAATTCTTGTTTATAGTTTATTTAATTTTGTGGAATGCATTAGTGTCTTATTTGTGATTTCTAGCATGCGTAGGTGCTGTACTCTCTGTTATGAGTGTGTTAACTCTTGTTTATAGCATGTTAGGAAAAGTTTAGTGTTGCTTGTGTTCATTAGGGAATACTATCACTAGTATGGAGATTCCCTAGAATTTCCTAGTATTTAGGATTTGTTTGGGTATAAAATCCATTATGTGGCATGATTTTAGAAAGTGTTGTTTGAGCATCAGTAGCCCTTCATATCTACTGATATTGTAGCCTGTCATCCCTTGTTACCTATTATTTGGTCCTTAGCAAGGCATGTCTAGTGGGGGAATAGTTATAATTATTTAGGACTCACCAGCATGAGTAGCCTTATGTTGTGTTGTTGTTTTAGTAAGTTTCCTATTATAGCCAGAGGATATTTAACCTCTTAATGCCTTGTTATGGTAGTGGAACACCCACTGATTCCATTGCATATTGATTGAAGAATAAGTTTCTCAATCATAAGCATAGTTCCGATAGCCTTTTATCTACTGGGTGTGAGTGGTGGTTTTCTCTGTTAAAAATTGAGTGGTTGTGTTGTAGTGAAGTATTTCCTGTTTAGATAAAATGCTTGCTGTTCACCCTTGCTTGAGATAGCTTTGTGATCTAGGCACCTAGCATGCACTAGTCTAAGGCCCTTATAAGCTTAGATCCTAGTTTGTTGCTTGAATAATTGGTTTGATGCTTGTGGTTGTTATCTGTCTGTGCACCACTTGTGATTCTGTTTGGTGTATTGATTATTGTTTATTTCCCTGTTTGCGACGCTAGATAATAACGCTACCGGAGTGGTTTTCGGAGAGATTTGATCGAGGAAGGATTGGATTTTTATTATATTGATCAACGAAGAGAAGTCCAGGGACATTTTGCTGAAACCAGGCAAGCTACTTCACTAAGCTTGCATCTATATACATCTATTTTGGATTTACCTGTTTTACTTATAAAGAGCATAAATGATTTCTGTGGTGTCTGCCACGAAAGCGATGATTTTGAAAACCCTTTTTCCAAAATTACAAGTATATTGTTGAGGCACCCGATATAGAGGTGTTAGCGGTATACAACGATTTCTAAATGAACTTGTTTTACTCCAAAGCCTTCTATGAAAATCTTTTGGTGGGATTACAAACCACCCAAGTTTTGATTAAAAGTATTTTTGCTCTGAAAAATTAGAAATGATTGTGAAAACCTTTTTAAAAGGGTTTATGAAAAACTATTTTGCCACCTTATATAGAAGTATAAGGTAGTTATTTAAAACTATAGGATGGGAAAAACAATGTTTTCTCGAAACTCTCTTTAAAAAAAATACTTGGATAGACCTGCCGGAAGGTCGGTGCTCAGTTGAAGAAGGTTGGTGTTGTTTTTGAGAAAAATGCACATTGTGTCCTAGTACTATGACGACCAACCATTATCCTGTGCGACCACACTTACCCACATATGGGCAAGGGCGTAGTCATATAATTTGCTCGTGTTAGTACTGGATGCCTCAACAACGAGGATAACCTCGTTCCATGAGGGGATGGTCTGAGGACCTACCCCCTGACCTGGGTCCTCTTCAGTGTTGGTCTACCGGAAGCCGGTATGGACGTGTTTGGAGGAAGAGGATTGAAGGGCTCCCTTGGGTCCGCCGGACAGAACTACGAGTCCTCACACTTAGTTTCTGAGGATTTGAGTGTCGATGGAAAGTGTCGTAAAGGCAGGGTCCTATACTAGCATGAGCAAAGGACAGACTATGGCCGGGAACTCAACTTCGCATACCTCTGGTATGGCGGGACGTGGCTGACACGATGAGTGACCGGATGGGTGTGGGAAAAGCGTACTACCTCTGCAGAGGGTAAAACTATTCGAATAGCCGAGTCCTCGGATACGGACAGTTGGAAGGCTGTCCTAAGACCATGTGCAAGTTTTGAGAAAGGTGTTGAGTTTTGGAAGGAAGTTGGCTGGAAAGGTTATTTCGTACCTGTACCAATGAGTTGGTTCGAGGTAGCGACGGGCTTGGAATCAGGGCAAGAAGTTGTTTTTCGAGGAAAAAGTTTTAAAAGAGATTTCTTACCCTTTTAAAAGAAGGTGTATTTTCGGGAAAAGATTTAAAAAGACTTCTTACCTTTTTAACCAAGATAGTGAGAAAACTACTTTCCAAAATGTCTTGTCTTCAACAGGATTTAAAAATCTATTCTTCTCCTTTTTAAATCATGATTTAGTGTGGTTTTTCTCCTAAAAATAAAAGTCTTTGAAAATGAAAAAAAAACTAGTGCATGTTCCTGTTGGGGTAGTTTGCGAGTACAATCAAATGTACTCATATTGGTTTCGTCCCTGGCTATTGTCTTAGCCAGATTCCAGAGAAGAGCAGTTCGACGAGGAGGAGTTCACTGACGTCTTTGCGAACTAGGGCGCTTCCCAGTCAGCTGCCTGTAGGGTAAAGGCGAATGACTTGGGCTCCACGTTGTTTGGTGATTTCCGCTGCAAGTACCTGTTGAAGCTGATCACTTCAATCACGTAAGTATATTTATTCGGTATTTAAGGGTGTTCTGTGATACCAACTCAAGTTATGTGCAACAGCACACTGATCATGGGACTGTTGCAGGAAACATAACGAGTATCTCGGATAATTAATCCGGGGTCCTCACAAGATGTTCAATGATAAATTCACAAAGTGTAATATAGAAGAAAGTACTATGGACCAAATGTATGCATAATGAAAAGAAAAAACATCCTATGGTGGTCATAGAGTACTTCTTATGAAAACTGAATATAAAAGGTGGACACTTTGGATAGATAAATAAGTAGAGGTAGAGCATGAATAAGTTTCATCTAACTTCCAAACACTTCTACTTAAGTTAATGCCTGCAATGTGGTAGTCATTGGTGTGGAGCTCTCATTACCCCTATCATAGCATCTTGAATGATTAATGTTTAAAGTGAAAGCAAACATGAGTGGTGTGCTTGACAATGTATTGGTTGAATGTCTCATGTCCCTTGAATACAAGTCTACACCATGTGTTACTCACTTTGGTCCACAAAGTAAATTCAAATAAAGGTCATTGCAAATAATAATAGTATCATCAAGAACTGCACTGGGGTACCTCTTGTCCCATGACATGAACAAGCCCATGTCAAAACAACAAGACAAACAGACAATGAACAATCTCATCACTCTTTTATTTACTATGGGTATAGCTTTTTATTATGAGGTGCATCACTGAATGAACATTACGGTTATGCTGTAAATTTCCACCATGATGATGCATGGCTTAGATTAGCGGCCCAGGCATTTCTCTAACCATTTATACAAACTCTTTGAACTTACTAAGTATCCACATTCATTTCACCCATGATAGGCATCCATAAACAAAAGTACATGACATCAACTAAATATAAATGAGTGCAATGTTGAAAGCTTGCCATGTGACAGCACATATGGGCTAACTCCCAACCAAAACTATTGTCAAGCCCACAACTTCATAATTTTAATCACAATGGTTCATGCTTATTTAATGCAATAAAAGTAAATTGTGCATCAAGTTCGTGAGAGCTTTTAACCAATTTTTCCCATGACAATCAATAACATAAGCATTTAAATTCAGAAATGTAGATAACACAATATAACATGATAAACATACTTGGAATAGCATAAAGCTAATAGGTAGATATGGTGGGCTCACTGGAAAAACTTTGGTTGAAGGTGTTGGGAAACAAGCTTTTTACTTGTTGTAATTTTTGGGCTAGCAATAGGGAGAAAGTTGACCATCTAAATGCATGCATAAGTGTCCATAGAACTAATCAATCCATGTTAAACCAAGTAAAGTTAAAATTCAACATCTAAACATGGTAAAAGATAGCTCTTGACAACACACTTGCAAATTAACATTCATTCAAAGTACATGAATTATGCAACTATATGTATCTTTTAAAATCAACTCAAACATCCCTATCCCAATATATTTAATAGCATCCAACATAATTCAACCCAAACTTCCAGTAGCTCTCTCATATATAAATGATAGTGGTGGTCTTATTAACAAACCGAAATAACAAAAGCAAATAAAAAACATACGCTCCAAGTTTATACGATAAAGTGCTTTGATCGAAAAACAGAAGTTAGACGTGTGCAAACCGAGAGTGTGTTGGTCTAGTGGGGTTGTCTTGACATCCCCAAGCTTATGGTCTTCACCATTCTTGGATAGCTCTTGGTGCAGCTCCTCTAATCCCTGTGAAAAAACTTCAAAACACCGTTTCTCCCATTTCTTTTCTGTGGGGTGATATTAGTAGTGATAAACAAATAGGTTCCTTGCTGCATAAAATCCTTAGGCAAAAATTCATATGAAGGTCCAGAGAGTATATAATGTTGTATGCCTACTCATAAACTCAATTGAATCAAAAAGATTCAAGCAAAAAGCTCAAAGAATGCATCAAACAATATCAAGACAGAATCTGTCCAGAAAAACAGCAGCAGCAAAACGCATTTTTCTACCCTACTTAAACTCGTCAGAAAAATCTGAAACAATCACATATACAGAGGATGAAAAGTTGAAGCTACAGTTCAAATTACAGCTCAATCGGAGTTACAGATAAAAAAATGAAAAATCAAACCGTGCACAGACTTCGTGCATGCAGAAAACTCTCCGAAAATGAATAGCAACTTTTCAAACCCAAAATAGGTAAAACTTGGTTCTTTATTAAAAATCCCAGAAACAAAACTAACAAACTACTCTCTTGTTAAAGCAAGAGGACTCAAAGAAAATCTCAAACAAAAACAACCGGGTTGCCTCCCGTAAAGCGCTTTCTTTATAGCCATATAACTAGGCTTACTTACTTGATAATCAAAGGGGACGTAGCTCATGAGGGAGCTTGAACCTTGGTGTGTCCCTCTTCCTTGGGAAGTGTTCCATGCTCTTCTTATGTGGAAACTGAAACTTCACATTCCCTTCCTTTGAATCAATAATGGCACCTGTAGTACGAAGAAAAGGTCTTCCCAAAATAATAGGACTAGAGGTTTTATTCCCCATGTCCATGATTAGAAAATCAATAGGCACAATAGTCATGTGTAACTCTACCATAACATCACTTACTTTTCCTAGAGCATGTCTAATGGAATCATCAGCAAGTGCAAGTTCAATAGAGCATTTCTCAATATTTTTAAGTTCAAGGACTTCATATAGTTCTTTAGATAATATAGAGACACTAGATCCTAGATCTAAAATGGCATGGTGTGTCTCTTTTCCAATGGTTACTAGGACTTTGGGGATCCAGATATCCCCAAGCTTAGGTGGTATCATAGCTTCTTGATTGTACCTAGCAATCTTTTCTTTTAAGACATGATTAGCAATATAGGAACCAGGACCAGCTTGGTTAATATTAACAGAAGGATCACTTGCAAATTTTTGTAAGATAGAAATTAATTCATGCAAGCTACACTTCTCTAAATCAACAAATGGTTCATTAACTTCACTAAGCATTTTAACTTCCTCATACTCAAATAACAGAAGAGATTCATCATCATTTTCAATGTAATTCTTAATGTCCCTGTCTAGAGGCTCTAACATAGAAGATATCTTTTCATTCAAATTCTTAGTTATCCTTTTTTCAGACTTGGCATGGGTCAATACAGTTTGCAATTTCAAAGAAATGTCTAAAAGAGTGTTCTTTGTCTTCTTCATCCTAGATTCTGTGTGACGGATAAATGAATGCATCTCATTTTTAGTAGGATACTCTTCCACATAGGTTTGTAGATTTAATATTGACCTATCCATAGAAACTTGTAATTGTCTAATCCTGGTTTCCTCTTTTGTTTCTATAGAATTCCCAAATAAATTTTCCATTAAATTATTAGCATGTGAGGGATTTCCTGAAGCAAAATTTCCATTAGTCAAGGAATCTAGAAAACATTTTGACCAGCCATTTAAACCATTATAAAAGTTTCTTATCAAGGCAGCAGGGGTATGTTTACCATTTTACTAATGCCCTTAATTCCATACCAAGCTTCCATTAATGACTCTCCATAATATTGACTAAAATTGTTCATTTCAACACTAGAATTCATTTTGATAAAGTTTTTATGTGTTTTTAATTTTTTTATGCAAAACTGAAAGTAAAATGACACTAATGCAACTTGAAATAACAAATGCAACACAAAAATGCAAAACTGAATATAAATATGCAAACCGAAATATAAAGATGATATGCAAGACAAGAACAAAACAAAATAAAATGATTGTAGGTAAAGATGGATAAGATGATGCTCACGTAGGTGCAACTTCCCCAAGCTTAGGTTGTTACACAAGTTGGTGATGAAGTTGACTTGATGTGAGTGATCCTTGGATAAACCTTTCAGCTATGGTTCCCCGGCAACGGCGCCAGAAAACGTCTTGATGGCCCTTCACGTAGTTACCCCACAACGGCGCCAGAAAAGGTCTTGACGGCCCTTCGTGTGATTACCTGCGTGAAAAGTAAATGGGTTAGGTTGAGACTCCAAGTGCAGAGTGTATGTAGTAGTGGAAGACGGTTTTCCCCACGAGGGGTGACTCGAGGGTTTAATATCGAACTCTCGGGGAACCAGTATTTCAAGTGTTATCTTCTTATCCTTCTCTTGAGAACCTGCAACAAAATAGATTGTTTTGTTCCCTCAACCTCACCAAGTGGTTGTCAAGCACAAGGTGTGAGAATGATAATAAAATAAATATGCAAACACTAGTAAATATGCAATGATGGTAAAATAAATATGCAAGGATGATGGTAGTAATGATAAATGATATTTTTGGGTTTTTTATGATGGATGCAAGATGTAAAAGTGTTTTTGTATTTTCGGATTTAATAATGGCAGCAAACAAAAGTGGTGATAAAAGTGTTGGAAAGGTGTTTCTTATGACTAAAAATGGACAGGGATTCATGGTTTCACAAATGCACTCTCTCTTGATAACGTGGTAGACAATGGAACACTAAAATTAACATGTAAGATGGCAAGACATGGTTTGACAAGTTATTAATAATATGGGCATCACGTCCTAACATAGAGATCTCAAGTATAAGTTGTTCTCTCTCTTATGCTCCACCAAGATGCGAACTAAATCATAACACCTTACTAATTAAGATAAATCAGAGCATAGCAATAAGTTCAATGACATGAAGTTAAAATAAGAACATGCTAGATCTAGTCATGGAGATAGTGGCCAAGGTCACATCCACTCTCCGGTAGCATGGTATTTTTTTATCCCTAGTGAGGCAACAAAGGTAGAAAACCCAAGTGGATCACAGAACTTTCTCTCACGTTCACTGCACTAGCCACCCACCGTTACTCCAACTAATGCACACGTTCCCCCTCACATGCTCTCATAAACATGCTTGATCATGACAAGTAAATAAGAACGGGGTACATAATATGCATCTACTTTCATACTGAAACAAAACCATGGCAATCTCAAACATGTATTAACTCATAATAAAGATCCACCACAAAGGAATTACATAGATGACCGTAATCATGTTCAGCAGCTCATATGGCACTAATTAGTGAAGCTCATAGAGAGGAGAGATACATAAGTTACTTGCACAAACCCATAGTCCAGGGGTGTACTGCTCCCTCTTCATCATGGTGTCGGTGGAGATGTTGTTGGAGGAGGAGGAGACCACACCGGCAGTGCCCCGCCGGAGTTTTCCCCCTCCAATCTTCAGCTCCAGGTCTCTGTTTCGTGGTTTCTGTGTTTCGGCGGCGCTCTCTTTCACGAAAGCCCTGGGGGGTTTATATATAGTCGTTTTTAGGTCAAGACGAAGCTTCGGGAAGAAAGATCGACGGCAGCGGAGGCCCGAGGGCCAGGATGGGGGACCCCACGCGGTCAGGGAATCTGGCCACGTGGGCCCACCCCTTTCTGCCTTCTGGTCTCCGTTTCTTCGATTCTTTTGCGCCTACGTTTCGTTCCTTCCAAAAAAATGATCCCCGTAAAGTTTTAGGTCATTTGGACGTCGTTTGGGTCCCTGAAACATCAAATATAGAAAAAAGGGGTTTTCTGACAGCGCAGGGGTAATTCCAGAAAAATGGGGGAGTTGTTAATTATCCCCAAAACTTAATATAAATCATGAATATAACCCTTATATGATGCAAATAACATGGAATAACATGTAATAAAATGTAAAGTTCATGTATGCATTTTACATGCATCAACGGCGAAAAGGTGGATAGACACCGCTGAGTAAGTCTCGCATTTCCTTTCTTTATAAGATGCGTTCTTGAGTGCCCTCTTGAGGGATCTTGCTTTTCTCGCCAGGCTCCCCGCAGGGACGAAGCGACGCAGACTCCGGAAGATCGGAGAGAGCTCTGGTGCTGCAGCGGCGTCTGCAGTGCCCACGGCTGGAGGGCCACATCATGAGACTGTGGCTTCGCCTCCTCCTGCGGGTGAACGCCGCGAGGAGAGGGAAAATGAGGCGACGGTACCATCGCCCGCGCGGCCCGATGCTTCTCCTGCGCGGCAGGAGAAGGCGACGGAAGAGATGGCGGCGAAGGTCACGACGTCGGTGGAGGAGCGCGTCGACGCTGAGGTGGAGGGGGCCACCGCGCAGCCGCCTCCACCAAGCACGGGCCCTGAGGCGAGAGTGGCGGACTCCGAGGCCGTGACGGGAGCGGCCGCAGCGGGGCAGGCCGATCTTGCCCCAGGCGGTCAGCAGGACGTGCTCCGCGGCAGAAGGACGCCAAGGACCACGGCGAAAACACTTCGGGCCCCCGAGGGGCCTTCGGCGCAGAAGAGGGAGAAGGCTCTCTTCAGAGCCCCCAGGCGTGACCTAAGTCCACCCCAAGCCCAAGGCAACGTGCTTTGGGGCCTTCAACGAGCATCGAGGCCTCCGGGCCCCTTGGCGACACGTGGGCCCTGGTTCTGCAGGGCCGATGCCAGAGCACAGCTCGCCGCGGCTCCATTTTTCGCTTGGCGAGGGAGGCAATCGACGGGCTTGAGGCCCAGTACGTCGAGGAGGAGCTCGCCGAGGCAGAGGAACACGCCGACCTCGGGCGGGCTTGGACTCACCTTCGCGAGACCGTAGACCGCTGCAGTTAGGAGGACGCGGCGGCCTAGGCGCGGCGTGAGGAGGCGAGGCGCTTCGCTGAGGAGGTCCGCGCCAGCATGATCCGCGAGGCCGAGGAGACTCTCGGGCAGCTTAAGGCCAAGTGCGAGGCTGTCGCGGCTGGACACGAGGCTCTCGAGGCGGAGATCGCCACCAAGCACCAGGAGTTCGCGACCCGCTGATACGTCCAAAACATATCTATAATTTTTGATGGTTTTATGCTACTTTTATGCTTTTGACAATTGTTTTTATATTAGGTTTATGATTTATTTAGACTAACCTATTAATAGTTGCAAAAGTGCACAATGTTCTTGTTTTACTCTTTGATGTGTAGGAATTATCAAAAATACAAGAGGAAACCTCGTTGGAGTCGAATTGGGACTTTCCTGAAATCTGTATGAAAACGCTTTTTGAAGATTGTCACGTACCGGACAGAATACAACGTCAAACGGAAAAAGTCTAGTCGCTAAATTTGCAGGGAATTTTCTCCTAATGGATATGAACATAAAATTAGGCCAATCCGAGTCCGGACGGCCGAGATAAGCCCGATTTACCGAAACCCTAGATGGGATGACGGAAATCTGAGAGTCTATATAAAGAGAGGAAACCTAACTCATGGAGAACACCCCATACCCACGAATTTCCAGCCACCAAAGCCATGTTTTTGCCTCCCCCATGGACCTCATCTCCATGGGGAGGGCTCCCAAAAAGCCATGGAAGAAGGGGGCTAAGGGGCGACGCAGGAGGAGTTCCCCGCGCCACCGCCGGCGCCGCCCTTCGTTCCTCGCTGTCCCTTCACCGCCATCTCCATCGCTAATTCCTCCTTGTATACAGTGGTTCATACTCCCACACACCTCTCTACCATCCTATGTACCATCCTATGTAAACATGGTGTTTGATGCTATAAGTTATTATCCTATGATCTATGTCATGTTTGCGTAGTTTATTTGTTCTTAGATTGAATGGTTGAATGTCTTTGTTCATTAGAGTTGTATATGTTGATATGGTACTGTCCTTTGGTGTCCATTATATTTGTGCGCGCATGGATGAACATCTTGGGGTTAGTAGTATGTGCAAAGAAATGGGGTAGACCTGCCGGAGCGACAGAAACCTGAGGGCTTGAACCGGAATGTTGCACGTATGGGAGTAAGAGGACCATGAACTTAAGGCTATGGTTGGGGAAACCTGAATGCATTGTTAGTATTTGCAGATGCTTTTTAACAATCCAATCATATAGTATGTTGTCGCAACAGTGGAACATGGGGTTCCCCTAGTACTGCCAAAGTGGGTCCACCCCATGTGGGCCCAAGATGAAGATGGACAAGACCAAGACTCAAGTCAAGCTGGCGGGTTCACCGTCAAGACACGCATGGCCTACATCGACTAAGGGCTCCGGTCCTGGGGACCTTCCGGGTCCCCGAACCAAGCAAGAAGGCCAGGAAGGACCCGAGAGCCCGAGTTCCCGGCAGGAGGCCAGGCTCCCTCTCGGGTACTTCCCACGTCCCTGTGGATAAGCACTCCACCTCACCACGGAAGACTTGGGAAGCAAGGCGAAGGCAGCGCGGGCGGGAAGCACGTCCCGTGGTGGTGTCAGCTCCTGTCCACCCCAAGGCGGACGCTCCCACCTAACCCAAAGGAGACGCTAGGCTGAGGAGAGGCCACGTCTCCCTAAACTAGATGAGGAGGGTCCTTCACCCCGAAGGTCCCTCACGCCCCTCACGTGACCCTGTGGCAACCCCTTAGCCTATAAAAGGAGGACCAAGGCACGGAGGAGGGGGAGGTCGAACCAAGGACGAACACAAGCTAGAACCAGAGCAAGACTAGACTAGGGCTGCGAAGGTAGAGAGGAAGGTGATCTCCTCCGGGTCAGGATCTGTCCTTCTTCTACCTCCAGCCAAAACCCTTCCGGGTACCCTGTCCGGGAGGTTCCATTGTAAGCCACACTATGAAGAACCATCAATCCAGACATGCAGGAGTAGGGCTTTTAGCCTCCGGGCGGCCTGAACCTGGGTAGCTCCTTGTGTCCCTTTGGTTGCATGCTTTGATCGTGGAGAGGAGAGCTTGATCTAGACTCCGCCCAAGAAGACGATTCTCAGCCTCCTTCGCGCCCCGTGCCGAACCTAAAAGGGGGTATCCTATACTCCCGGTGTCCGTGCAACGAGACACGACATCTGGCGCGCCAGGTAGGGGGCGCAAGTGCTGGATTCATCTTCATCAAGTTCATCGGCAAGTTCTTCGTCAAGCATGCCTCCAAGGAAGAAGGGAGATCCTGCGGCGTCCAAGCCGGTCTCTCCCTCACGCACTCAAGCTTCAGCTGAACGTCGTGCTGCTGGCGCACGGCGGAGCGTCTCTCCGTCCCCGCCTCCCATGGAGAGGGTGGCGCCGGACGAAGTGGACGGTCACGACAAGGACAACGGCCCTGGCGGAGCGGCGGCTCCAAAGGGCGCCACCATGCCTCCTCCTCGCTCGGGGAGAAGAGCGTCTGCAACGGCACCGGCAAGGAGCCCACCGCTGGAGGAGGGAACCACGGCGTTCGCCCCAGCGGGGATCCACGAGCATCCAAGAGCAAGACCTCCGCGCACTCGCCTTCGGACGTGCAAGCTCGCCATGATGCTCTAGTCGCTGCCAAGGCCCTGATGCAGTTCCCTCCAAGCAGCGGCGATCCCAAGGTCTACCAAGAATGGAGGACTCGCGTCGAGAGGCTCCTCGACTTCGCCGATGGTGGTCCGTGGGTCGAACCCACTCAAGCTCCCACCGTCGACAATCCCGGAGCAGCACAAGACAAGACACGTGATCCGCGAGGCCAGCCTCGTGGTGAACGTCAAGCCAAGACGGCGCCTCCTCGCACCGCGCCACCGATGGCTGATCGGCTAAACCGCGATCACGGCGAGGCCATCTCCATCGGGTCGTCTACCTCGCGCAACCCAGATCTTCGTGACGAGCTCAACAGCCGTCAGAACGAGGATATGCGCACCCGCATCGAGCGTCGCCGAGAACGTCACCGCCGGGAAGATCGGGGCATCGACCTCGCCGAAGGCTGCCTCGCCCTCGCTCCCGAGTTCCGCCACTTCAACTGGCCCAAGAAATTCAAGATCGACGTTCTCCGCTACGACGGCACCACGAACCCCCGGGACTTTCTGCAGATCTACTCTCTTGCTGCGATGGTTGCCGGGGCCGACGAGGTCATGATGGCCAACTGGTTCCCTTGGCCCTGAAGGGAGATGCCCAGACTTGGCTTCTCAACCTTCCCAAGTGCTCCATCCGTTCCTGGCGGGCACTGAAGGAGCAGTTTCTGGGGGCTTTCCAAGGCGGGTACGAGCGCCCGGGGGCTCCCAGTGATCTCCACGACTTCAAGCAGCTGCCGGGTGAAACTCTCCGCAAGTTCATCCAGCGCTTCACCCAGAAGATGAACACCATCCCGTGCATCAAGGAGGAGTTGGTGATCCAGTCCTTCCACGCCAACGTCCGCAACCCCAAGATGCGCGAGAAGCTGAGCATCCATCGCGTCGAGTCTGCTCGTAAGCTCTGGGAGCTTGCAGATCGGTGCGCTCGAGCTGAAGAAGGAGCCAAGTTCCCCGGGGAGGATGAACCCGAGGACAAGGTCGCTCCAGCCAAGAACAAGAAGCGGGACCCTGGACCCGACAAGCGGATCTTCGTCACCGAGCCTCTTCCGAAGAAGACCAAGCCCGCGCCGACTTCCGAGGAAGAAGGTGAAGGTGATCCCTGGTGCCACATCCATCCAGAAGGCAACCACTTGCTCAAGGACTGCCGCATGCTCAAGAACCTCGCCATCCGGGAGCAACGTCGAGCTGATGGGGTCAGTCAAGACGGTTGCTACAACTGCGGCACTGCCGGGCACATCGCTCGTGACTGTCCCACGGGTCGCCAAGGCGGAGGCGGCCGTGGATGGAACCGAGGCGGTGGCCGCGGGGGCCGTGGAGGAGGACGCGGCGGTCAAGGTGGTCGCGGGTACACACTCCGGAGGCCCCCACGCGGCAACGGGGAAGCTCCGGCTCCCCAAGGAGGCAACGGCGGCAAGTATCAAGAAGTCACGGGAGTTGTCGGGTGCATCCACGGAGGGTCTTCTCTGCCTCCCTCCAACGGCGCCTGCAAGAGACTTGTCCGGGAGCTGAACGCGGTTGCTTCTGCTCCGTCCAAGCCCCTGGACTGGTCTAGTCAAGTCATCACCTTCGACCCAGAAGACCACCCTGCAAACACTGCCGGGGTCGGGACCCTGCCGCTGATCGTGTCGCCCGTCATCCACAACTACAAGGTCACCAAGATGCTGGTCGACGGAGGCTCCAGCCTCAACTTGCTGACGGCGAAGGTCCTGGCTATCCTTCAAATCCCCTGTCTCGCCTGCAAGACCGGGGTGTTCCAAGGCGTGAACGGAAGTGTTACTCGACCCCTCGGGAAGATCACCCTTCCGGTCACCTTCGGCGACTCCAAGAACTTCCGCACCGAGGAAATCGTCTTCGACATCGCCGACACTCCGCTACCGTACAACGGCATACTTGGCAGACCTGCTCTGGCCAAGTTCATGGCCGTCTCCCACTTCGCCTACAACATGCTGAAGATTCCGGCGCCGTGGGGTGTGATCAAGGTCAAGGCCGACATCGACGATGCTATCTACTGCGTTCACCAGCTGAACCAGACGGTGGCAACCACGGCGGATATCCCTCAAGGTGTACAGGAGGATGATGATGGGGCTCTCCCCGGGGGCGAAGGGCACCCCGGGGGCTCCACATCTACTCCCCCAAGAAGGCGCCATTCCATGGCGATCCGCAGCTGACCAAGAAGGTGGCGCTAACCAGCGACGGAGTTCGCTCCATCACCATCGGCGCCCGCCTCACCGACAAATAGGAAAGCGCGCTCGTCGCCTTCCTTCGGGAAAACTCTGACGTCTTCGCGTGGGAGGCGTCAGGTTTACCCGGCGTTCCAAGGGAGGTGATCGAGCACAAACTGGCGGTCAATCCGGGGGCTCGCCCCGTGAAGCAGGTTCTCCGGAACCAAAGCAAGGAAAAGCTGGAATTCATCATCGCCGAGGTGGACAAGTTGATAGAAGCTGGTGTCATCCGGTCGGTTCCCCACCCAAGCTGGGTGGCCAACCCCGTGGTGGTACCGAAACCCATGACCTTCAAGTGGAGACTCTGCATCGACTTCACAGACCTGAATAAGGCCTGTCCCAAGGACCCTTTCCCCCTGCCGCGGATCGACATGATCGTGGATTCCACGGCCGGGTGCGAGCTGCTGTGTTTCTTGGACGCCTTCTCCGGGTACCACCAGATCATGATGTCACTCGAGGACCAAGAGAAGACGGCCTTCATCACTCCCAAGGGCTGCTACTGCTACACCCGGATGCCTTTTGGCCTCCGAACGCCGGCGCTACCTTCCAGCGCGCAATGCAAGCATGCCTTGGGTCACAGCTGGGCCGCAACGTTGAAGCGTACATCGACGACATCGTGGTCAAGACCCGGTACAAGGACTCCCTCATCCAAGACCTGCACGAGACCTTCGAGAACCTCCGCCGGGTCAACTTCAAGCTCAACCCCGACAAGTGCGTGTTCGGGGTCCCCTCCGGCAAGCTGCTGGGTTTCCTGGTCTCTCACCGAGGGATCGAGGCGAATCCGGACAAAATCAAGGCAATCGAGCGCATGGAGGCGCCCCGGCGGGTCAAGGACGTACAGCGCCTCAACGGGTGCATCACTGCACTCGGGCGCTTCATCTCAAGGCTTGGGGAGCGGGCCTTACCGTTCTTCAGGCTGCTCAAGAATCAGGCCCCGTGGAGTGGACCTCCGAGGCCGAGGAAGCCCTGCAGTCCCTTAAGCGCTACCTCGCCTCGCCACCAATCCTCGTGGCACCAGAAGAGAAGGAGCCCCTACTACTGTACATTGCTGCCACCAACCAGGTGATCAGCGCTGTGCTGTGGTAGAGCGTGACGCTCCTCCGAAGAAGTCAAGCAAGATCAAGGGCAAGCGACCCGGGAACTCTCTCCGGGCAACCGTGCAAGAAAAGGCTGCCGGGTGACCAGGGGTCTCACGATCCTGACGTCACTGCAACCTCACCAGCGCGCGGAGCCCGTCGGGAATGGAGAATCTCCCTCCGACGAGACTTCGCCGGGGGCTACTCGTCCCCACCCCAAGACATCGACGTGGAGGAAGCCGAGCCCTCTCAGGACTCGGCGACCCGCAAGGTGCAGCACCCGGTCTACTTCGTCAGCGCAGTGCTGCGCGACGCCCGGGAGCGGTACCCCATGATGCAGAAGCTGCTGCTGGCAATCCTCATTGCCTCCCGCAAGATGAGGCCGTACTTCCAAAGCCATCCCATCACGGTGGTGTCCAAGTACAACCTAAGAAGCCCCCTGGAGAACCCACTTGCCACTGGTCGCATATCATGGTGGGCCATGGAGCTTCAAGGTTTCGGTCTCAAGTTCGAGCACACGGACAACATCAAGAGTCAGGCGCTGGCGGATTTCACGGCCGAGTGGACCGAGACGGCGTTCGACGACCCGGAAGAGGAAACCTGCCTCCCCGGGAAGGAAGATCCTAGCGCCTGGACCATGCACTTCGACGGCTCCTACACCAAGGGGAAAGGAGGTGCTGGGGTTGTCCTAACCTCACCAACCGGGGACCGGCTGAAGTACGTCGTCCAGATGCACTACCAAGGGAACATCTCCAACAACACGGCGGAGTACGAGGGCCTGCTCGCAGGACTTCGTGCTGCCGTCGGCCTCGGCATCAACAAGATCGTCGTCAAGGGTGACTCTCAGTTAGTCATCAAACAAGTGAACAAGGAGTACGCGTGCCCTCAGATGGCACCATACGTTGAAGAGGTCTGGAAGCTGCAGCGGCGCTTCGACAACTTCCGGGCTGTGTACGTCCCACGGGGAGAAAACACGGCCGCGGATGAGCTATCGCAGGTGGCGTCCAAGCAAGAACCAGTGCCTCCCGGGATCTACATCGAGGTCCTCAGGCGACCTTCGATCCCACCCGAGAGGCTCGGACAAGATCTGCGCCGGGGGCTGGCGACCCTTCTACCTCGACAACACGGGTAGCCAGCCCAGAAGCTCAAGACCCGGCAGCCCCTCCAGCGGAGGAAGCTATGCTTTCTTTCCGTCGGATGGTGCTACCGGTGGAAGGAACCCACCCACCCTGGGCCCGGGACATCGTCAAGTACATCATGGAGCACGCCCTCCCGGAGGACGATCACGACGCCGAGCGGGTGGCTCGTCAAGCCAAGCTCTACGTCATGATCGACGGCGAGCTCTACCGGCGACGGGACAACGGAGTCAAGCTCCGCTGCATCCCTCAAGAACAAGGCCAAGTACTGCTACGGGACATCCACGAGGGCACATGTTCAAGTCATGTGGCATCAAGATCACTGGCGGGTAAAGTTTTTCGTCACGGGTTCTACTGGCCAACAGTCCTCAGTGATGCGGAGCAGCTAGTCAAGACCTGTGAAGCCTGCCAGTACTATGCGAAGAACATACATCAGCCGGCGCAAGCTCTGCAGCCAATTCCAATCTCCTGGCCGTTCGCGGTCTGGGGGCTGGACATCGTGGGAAGATACCGAAGTCTGTCGGGGGCCATGAATACCTTTTCGTGGCCATCGACAAGTTCACAAAGTGGGTGGAAGTGATGCCAGTACCAAGACAGACAGCTCAAGCAGCCATCAAGTTCATTGAAGGGATCGTGTACCGCTTCGGAGTACCCAACAGAATCATAACGGACAATGGCTCTCAGTTCACAAGCCGATCCTTCCTCAACTTCTGTGAAGAGCTGGGAATCAAGGTGTGTTTTGCCTCGGTGTCCTACCCAAGGTGCAATGGGCAAGTGGAGCGAGCCAATGCGGAGGTCCTAAAGGGTTTGAAGACCAAGGCCTTTGACAAGTTAGAAGACAAGGGCAAGAACTGGATTGAGCATCTACCAAGTGTCTTGTGGTCCCTCAGAACCACACCAAGCAGAGCCACTCAAGAAACACCATTCTTCCTTGTCTATGGAGCAGAAGCCGTCTTGCCAACAGAGCTCAGGCATGGATCCCCCCGGGTACTTGCCTATGATGAAGACGCACAAGCTGAGAGGAGGATTGATGACATCAACTTCCTGGAAGAGGTGCGGTGCCGAGCTTCCTTACGATCTGCTCGATACCAGCAAGGGCTCCGCCGCTATCATGATCGCCATATCCGTTCACGGGTACTGGAACCCGGAGACCTGGTTCTCCGCAAGAAGCAGAAGCTTGATAACATGAACAAGCTGTCCTCCAAGTGGGAAGGACCTTATCGGGTGACGCATACCCTGAGACCCGGAGCTGTTTATCTGGAGGACGAGAAAGGCAGGCCGGAGGGCAACGCCTGGAACATCGAGAATCTCCGGAAATTCTACCCCTGAATACGAACATGAATCGCAGATAGTTCGAGTCAACTAAGCACGCCCAAGGGGCTAGTGTTCTGTATAAGGGTGTAAGAATCGTCGCCAAGGAATAAAAGATAAGTTTTTCAATTCCGTGAGCCTCTCTTGTTGTCGTGAAGTGTGTTATCCGTAACAACCCCCAAGCAGGGGGCTGACATGGTGCCGGTGGCTGACAGGTCGAGCGCGAGTAGCCTATCAGTAGGCGCTGCCACCTGATCGTGCCGTACTGCCGCGGTAAGAAGTGGAACGGGCAGTGCTGTGTTTTAAAGAACCTAAACACAGAAATGCACATTCAACTTTGCTTGCGGGTTGCTCCGGATGAAACACTTTCACGACATGTAAGGGAGGGTCCATTCTTTTCCTACTGAAAGTGTGTTATGTGTAGCGCCTCTCCCGGGACAGGAATGGATGCTGAAGAGCGGCTCAGGAGCTGGTACCCGGGAAGGACAGAGTAGATCAAGGGCACGGCAAAAACCAGCTAAGTCTTTGCATGTGCATCTTGCATTCTAGGCATAATATCTCGCTCGGAGTCAATATACCACCAACCTGCGCATGCTTGACAGTTGATGAGAACCTTTGCGGGGGTAATGCGTCCTCCCCGGCGAACGGTCAGATTTCCCTTCTGGCCTAGTACCCGTGGCTGTGGAGTGGACTCCCGGAAGGCATAGTGCTCTTAGGGGTGCTGCTACCGGTGCAGGCGGTTAGAGTACTTGTCACCTAAGAGATCTCCTCAGAAAACTTGACGGCGCGTTAGTGCAAGGGGAGGTTTGGGAAATGACCCCGGGAGTTGAGCCCTAGGATTGCATTCATCTGAACTTACATTCTGAATTTACAATTCTGAATTACATTCAGTCGAAGCTTTTCCTGGATACATATCTAGCCTATGCTACTAAGGCCAGCTCAGGGCTCCTGGCTGTGCAGCTCTGTCTTCTGTTTTATTGCCTGCCGGGTGCACTCTTTTCTTCCGGGGACGCCTGGGTGAAAAGATAACACGCGTGCAGAATCTTGTCAGGCGCGTCGAAGAGCTCGACCCCTTCTGCCGACCAGGGCGCTCCAGGGCCAAAGAGACGGAAGATTCCGTCCGCCAGTTCGCCTACGGACTGACTCTCGGCCTGCAAAAGTCCAGTCAAGATCGAGGTCATCCAAGAAGAAAAGGCGGAAAAATGGAGAAGAGCAACAGTGAACCTGCTCAATGGCCTCGAGTTCAGCCACAACCAAGGACAGCTCCGGAATACCGGCAGTCCTTTCCTTCAGGATGGACCACAGGTGCGTCCTCCTACTGCCCTAATCCTTGCCTCTTCTTGGGCAACAGGACCAGAGACGGCCGCCAGGCGAGCGACATTCTGGGCAGCAGAAGACGGGACGCAACCTCGCCGTCAGTGGCTCGGGCTCCAGCTTCGCTGGGTGCCTCCGCCGCTCCTCGAAAGACGGACTCCGCCGTCGACACATCGGACAAGGCCCTCTCTGCTTCGCCGGACATTGTTCTGCGGGACGGGGAGGCAAAGGAAGAAGAGGAGCGGAGCAAGGCGAGAAGATGTGGCGAAGGGGTGGAGTCTGGATGGTCTTTTATAGGCCTCCCACGCTCCACCTACCCCTTGACGCTACGGCTGCTGCAGTAATGGGAGCGCGTTTTGCAAAAAACTCGTTCTCATTCACACGGACGCGACACGAAGACAAGGAGGAAAACAAGATCTTCTTCATTTACAAGGACTACAAGGGGACGATCTTTTTTACAACAAAAAGGTTGGCTCCCGCCGAGCAAGGAGCACCGCCGTACAATGGAAGACGCTACTTCCAGAAATACGTCGTCAAGGCCGCCAAGGAGGAGGTCAACGAGATCTCCATGGCGCCCGTCCGAAGCTCCTCGCCTTCAGGAAGACGAGCTCCCCTCGACCTTGATGTCAGATGAGTTTTCCTCATCTTCATCCTCGTCGTAGGAGCTCGAGCTGCCGCTGCTGCTCTCCATGCAGCACTCCACGCGTCCGCCATCGACACCGAAGATCTTCACGGAGAGCGTGCATCTCCGTCGTACCGGAACACCAAGCACTGCCCCCTGGACAGGCGGGCACGGGAGGGAGAACGACTTCCACCCCGGACCCAGAAGCATGGCGCCTTCAGTGGTGCGCTCCGCCATGGCCCAGGAGGGGCCATTGGGGCAGCCTTCCACTGCAGCCAGAAGCCGGAGGGTCCGATGTCCTCCGTCGCCATCGCGAAGGAATCCGGCAGGAGAAGCCGGCTGCGAGGCCTGCGGTTCAGATCCACGACGAACTCGAACGGCGCGAAGCTGGTATGAACCATGCTCCTAGGAGGGGGCAGCGGTGCCGCGGCCTCCACGGCCGCCGCGACCGCGAATCCCACGACCTCGCGGAACAGCTCGACCACGAGTGGAGGGGCCACTCTCGAC